>CAJQZM010038746.1:0-17713 GCA_907164665.1 Colias nastes
CTCAGTACCTAAAATGCCTAAATTGTCAGAATCAGGCGGCCTTAAATTAGAAATGCTACTTTTTTGAAGGACTATCCTTGGTAATAGGTAATTACGTTTTCATTATTAAGTGAAAGAGAGGTATATGAAAGATTTAAATAGCTAACAGTTTGTCAGAATGTCTAGAACATTTTACTTGTACATAATATAATAAACATGTAACAATAATGAAATGAATAATTTTTTTTTATTTTTTACCTAAAATTATACACACGTACCGGACGGAAGCTTAGTAAGACTTAACTGTTTATTAATCTGTGGTTTTATTAGAATTGTTTGTTCGAACAAAGTTCCCCTATCGCACGGAATGGGTAGGTAATGCTAGTTATGGGGGCTAGGCGAGCATTAGCGTTAGTTTGAGCGTAGATCATAGCGTAGATGGATCGTGCTTCCCTAGAAGGTTCACAGACCCAGTTTGTTGTCGGGAACACAGATTCAAGAACAACCGTTTCAGTCCCTTTCGGATGGAATAGAGATAGCGTCTAGCTGTGCCGCGCGGTTTCACCTGCGAACTTACCTGCGAACGATCACACGGCAAAACTAAGCATATCTATATCTCTTGTGTAATTCTGATTACTGTAAAGTTTTATCTAAATCAATCCAGTAGTTTTTTTTTTTGTGAAAGAGTAACAAACATACATTTATTTCATCCACGAACATTCGCTTTAGTACAAGTAGGACTGTAGGATTCATGTACATGCGCATTGTAATATAATTATTATAAATACTTACTGCATATTCATATTGATATATCTCTTGAGCAATCGGCTAGTTTCAATCAAGATTGGGCGATTGAAGTCTTGTATGAAAATCGAATAACATTCTGTTCGGGCGAAATCTTCCTACGTTCTTTATCATTGAGCTACTATGTACTACGTACTAGAGAGGGCATTGCTACTACACTATTTGTAACACGAGTTAGAGCCAAGCGTCTCAAACATATATTATGCTTGCTATATGCTTATATCTATGACTAACTAGCCGCCCCACGCGCGCCCTGCACTGCCGCGATTGTCGCACAATTTTGTTCGTGGTGTCCTCTCTATACGTAGTAATAATACCTCAAATCTCAATGTTCTTTATCTGAATTTTTCCTTGAATGTAGTTAGTTAATTAACCATATTAAATAATTTTAAAGGCTGTAAAACCAAAATTCTACATAAAATCTCGAGATTATCATTGATCTAATCTTAAACAATAACTATTAACTGGCCATAGATTTAATTTTAAAATAGCGAAACATAAAAATATTCCAATTTGAATTGCAAATCAGTTGATAATATTAACTTCATTATTTTACGTAATTTGTTATGGAAATTTGTATTTGATAATAATGATTTTTATTAATTAGGTATGTGCCATTAAATTGTTCAATAAATAGTAATAACCTTATTATAAAAGTAATTTTCTTAGTAATTTTAATAAATATTCATGAAGGGTACATGTTGAGTTTTGACATAGTTTAACGAGATTTCAGTTGTTGTAATCAAATGGATTACAACGATGAGTTAATCGAAAATATAGATTTTGTCAATAATGAAATGAAAGAAGTGTAATTTTTAGGGTTCCATAGTCCAACAAGGAACCCTTATAAGATCGTTCAGTCCGTCCGGTCCGTCCGTCCGTCCGTCTGTCACAGCACAATATCTTCTACGTTTATAAACCGATTAGCATGTAACTTGATATATAGACCTCAATTTTAAAAATGCAATAAAAATATTAACCCTCTTTAAGCGGTCTCCCCAGACATGCAGTGAGGGTGAATTATTTTTCTAATATGTACCTAGCTTTAAAGTCGTGCCCCCCCCCCCCCCCCTCTATAATTTCTAAAGTCTTGGACTCTTAGGGCTGATTTTTCAATCCTTGGTTAAAACTTATTCGTAGAATAATGTATAAAACTACCATTTTAAAAATGTATCCTAATTGCCCGTATTTGACAGTTTACGTGACATTTTAATATTATCGTGTAATACTTTATTGGACGGATAAGTTTTAACCAATCTTCTTGTGATGAATAGTACTTTAGAAATTGTAAATAAAAAGTGTTTTATAAGAACAGTAGTACATTATAAAGTTTCTTAGATATTTTACTGTAAGATTGTTGTGCTGGTACTTCACTTTTGTAATACATAGTAGGAATAGCAGGGATTACATATTAGGATTATACCTTACGTTGAGGAATTGGTAATTAAATAAAACACCTAGTTTTGGTATTTTGTATATTATACAAAATAATAAAAATAACATTGAACACGAACAAAAAATACGCAGTCATGCAGGAACTGTTTTTTTTTTTCTTTTTTTTACATTTTCAATTTTTTTGGCGCGCAGAAAGGAATGACTACCACGAGTAACTACGTAGTATACATTACTTCTCTATTTATCGCTTAATATATTATGACACAGATAAAATATTACAATACCGGCTTATGTTTAGCTTCTTATTCAATAGACCTGTGGCCTGATAGAGGTTTTATAGATAAAGAAGGAAAATCTTCCTGTGAGCGGAAACCGGTATGTTTTTTTATCCCTTTCACACCAAATTGCCAAGTTAGGTGTGAAAGGGATAAAAAACATACAGGCGTCATTCAACGTCATATTTTCTTGTTACAAGTTAATGTTCATACTGAAATCTCTAGTGTATTAGATATAAGCTTCTTGGCGGAAACGAAACATCTTGACAGAAACAAAGCTGTCAAATTTAGTACCATAGAGGTCTTATATCTAAAGCATAAAACTATGTACAAAAAAAACAGTGTAACGTACGGCTAAGAAGCAAAACGATGATAAAACTATAAATAAAAAACAGTAAAAAAAACCGTGGCATGAAATCATAGATTCTTTTTACCATAGCCTTGTTTGTATCAATTCATAATACATATAAGTATAAAATTGAGATATCACAGTTCGAATGACATTTCGTTAGATGTCACAGATAAAAAAGGCACAGACTACATAAATATAATAAAAAAACACGCTTTAATATTTCGAAATTATTGTATTGTCACCGATCTTTGATAACTGTGCAGTTTGGATTGAATCTGTCCGTTTAAAGTCAAAATCGAGTCTAAGGGCGGCCGTACCGCTTCAAGCAGTTGTGTTGTTGTTGTTTATTTATTATTGAACTGGCTCGGCTTAGTACATTTTGTGAAAAATGGCGGCAAGAAGTGAATAATTGTGAAACCACTTTGAAAAGGACAGCAGCGGAAAAGCCGTTTGTAATGTTTGTAAAGATAAACTTGCGTAAAAATCAAGCCACCTAAAACGAAAACATTGCAATTTTTTCTTCACTTTCGAGTGTTGGCGAGCAAAATACGACTCACAATGCTAGTTTAGTGCAATTGTTTCATCAGGTAATGTGTCCGTTGCTAGCACATCATCATCGAGCGCCAATCTAGTGGTCCCTGGCCCAAGTGAAATGCGAAAAAGCAGCGAGTCATGGACACTTACATAAACAACAAAAAAATTTGTAACGAGCAAAAGAAATTAATAGATGCGGATTTACTTGTTATGTATACAGACAGCTTCCATCCATTTTCAATTGTGGAAGAAAGGGCGTTTAGAAAATTCTGCCGATGGATACCCGGGTACAAGCTGCCCACACCGAAGACCCTCTCTAATTCCATATTACAGGAGACATATACAAAATGTCATGACGACATGAGCTTGCGTCAGTTACCAGTATATGTCTGACAACAGATATGTGTCGTCAAGAACAAATGAGAGTTATATAGCCCTTACTGGCCACTACTTAACGGAAGATCTGGAATTTAAATCGACTTTGATTGGATGTTGCCAGTTCCCCAGTCACCACACAGCTGAAAACATCGCTGCCGAAGTTGGGGCATTGACCGGGAAGTATGGCCTCAAAGAAAAGGTAAATTTTATGATAACCGACAATGCTTCCAACATTGTGAAAGCTGTCAAAGGGTTGAAGTGGAAGTATTTTGGCTGCTACGCACACAGCCTCAATCTTGTAGTCGACTATGCATTGAAAGATCTTACGAAACCGGCAATTGATAAGGTGAAACGCATAGTAGCGCATGTAAAAAAAAGTAACCTTTCTTCAGAAAGATTTCAGAAATTCCAAATCCAACAGGGACAAGACCCTAAGAAACGAATTCAATCAGTAGAAACTCGGTGGAATTCCACCTATTTAATGCTGAAACGCTTTATAGAGTTGGAAGAAGCCATCCGCTCAACCATGGGTTTCGCTGATCGATCTCTACCCGTCATCACTTCAGAAGACTGGCAATTATATAAACAATTGTGCCAAATACTTCGACCATTCGAAGAAATAACTAGAAGCATGAACGGGGAAAAATATATCACCGGAAGTTCGGTGATAATAGTGACGAGGTGTCTAAAAGAGGCATGCCAAAAACTTTTAGAAATGACGGACCTGCTTCAGGATGCGAGCTACACGGAGCTGCCATGTTTTAACGGAGCCCCGGGCGAATGGTTACCGTTTAAAGCAGCTTTCGTAGAAACGAACGCGCAGTATAAATTCACGGCGAGCGAAAACATCGCACGTTTAAGGTCATGTTTAAAAAGGGAAGCTAGGCAAGCCGTGTCCGCGTTATTATTTACGGTAAATAATCCGGACGTAATATTAAAAACGTTAGAACAATGTTTCGGGAGGCCAGAGGTCATTATAGATAACGCGTTAGAAGATATTAAGCGCCTACCGCGATTAGGGACCACGCTCAACGAGATTAATCAATTTGCAATAAAATTACAGAATATCGTAACAATAATATCTTGTTTAGACGAAAGGGGATATTTGCAAAATCCTATGTCGGCGCGAACCGGGATAGATAAATTAAGCCCGCACATGCGATCGCGCTGGTGCGACTACGCGGAGGATAACGGTAACTACGCGGAACCCGAAATCACGACGCTATCTCGTTTTCTTAAGCGAGAAGCTGATAGGAGTTTAAGACATACTTTCGCGTCCTCGGGACTCGCTGTAGGAGGTCGAAACATTAATCGATATAACGAACCGGTTCAATGTAGTGAACGCAAGCCCATGAAGGTATACGCCACCGCGGCGGTGGAGGGAAAAGATGTATGCTTTTGCTGCGGGGCGGGGCATAGAACAAACACGTGTAAAAATTTAATAGCTATGCCGGTTCAAAAACGTTAGGAGTGGGCGAAAGAGACACATATATGTTTCCAATGCCTACAGAGTAAACATAGACGATTCCGGTGTAAAGCGAAACGCTGCGGCATTGAAGAATGCAGAGAGGGTCACCATGCGTTATTACACCTTAAAGAGAATAGGAATAGCGAATGCGACACGGAAAAAAGGGAAGATGTGGCCGTACATACCGCATCGGTTCACAATACGACGGCCTTCAATAAGGTTTTATTAAAAGTGTGTCCGTTCACCGTCAGAGGCGCGAGCGGTGAAGAAATAGATACATACGCATTGTTAGACGAAGTATCCACGGTCACACTTATAGACAGCGGTCCAAAATATCCGGATATCCGTCGAAAAAAATATCCGGATACCGATAGTATAACTATCCGAATAAAACGAATAATATGAATAGTTGTTTGTTTTAAAATGTTACAATGCTTGCTTCATTTTATTGTTTGAAAATTATTATTTAAAATATAATTTTTTACAATTTAATAAAATAATTACATATCAAATATTAACTCCGAATACTCCAATATAAAAAACAATAGCTCTGATGTAAACCCTGCATCTGACACATTGTTCTCTGACTACTCTGAGACTCAAGACCACAACGATAGTGACGATTCGGAAACTAATAGTGAAAATGATGGAGACGGGTTTGATGTCGATGTCGCTGCAGAAAATGCTACAAATGCACCTCTAATAGTTTATAAGGACTTATAGTAGGGGAGCCCAAGAGGGGATTTTGGGATTTACTCGAGCGCGTCAGATTACTATAAGGGACGGTACCTTAGCTATTCATTAGTACCTCTAGTCAATATGAGCAGTTATGGTTGGTGGGTGCGCTCAGGGGCCCCGCTGGAAAATTTGAATAATCCATAATTCCCTAAGGTTGAGCTCGAATCGTCAGATTAGCGAAATGGGGACTTCTTATATTGTAATTAACCCCCCCATATATTAATCTGACGCGCTCGAATAATATTACTTTAACTTTTTACCCTTTCTTCATAGCGATTAAATCGCCACTTAAATCGTCAGATTAACGTATACTTTTTTTCAGTGACATCCTGGAGCATGCAAAATATCAATATCTAACGCGCTTGAGTATTTCCAAGCCAATTTTTTTCTTTTTTAAATTAAAAAAAATCAAAAAACCCTTCCCCACCGCTAAAAGTGAAAACATTATAGGACCTTTTTTTCTCGCTATGGTCTAATCTACCAATTCTAATAGGTTCCCGTGACGCTCGAGTAAATCCACATTTAGCATCCTGGGCTCCCCTACTATTAATCAATAAAGTCCGACAAATTGTCAAGTATTTTAAAAGTTCATCTACAAGAACAGATCATTTAAGTACGCAATTAGGCAATGAAGACAAAAATTTGCAACTCATTTTGGACTGTAAAACTAGATGGAGTATTCTCGCAAATATGATCACAAGATTTTTGCAGTTAAAGGACGGAGTAATGAAAGCATTAATAGACTTGAAAAATGAGACTACGTTTACAGGTTTTGAACATAGTTCTTAATGAAGGCAATGTTTGCTAGGGTCTCGTTAAGCGAGACCAATTCGGATGAGTGCACCTTGGCTGAAGGCTTCGGTGCTGCTTGTATGGCGGGAGCCGCTGAAGGCGGCACCGCCACGCTCGATTGGGCCTACAGTGCGACACAAAAGAGATGAAAATAAATGAGGGCGCCACCGTCGCTCATATAGCAACACTGATACTGCGACGCAAGCGATCTTGATACTATAGAATAAAAATCTAAAAATCTATATAATATAATCTAAAATAAATACCGCGATTTAAACCGTTATAATTGTTTCATTTTAGCAATAGTGTAAATTTAAGACAAAAATACATTAGTATTTTAATTGACCTACCTAGGTCAAATTTTACTTAAATGTATTTGGAATTAGTTATTTTATAAAAATCGGTCAAGTGTTTAGACTGCAGAGGCGCACATAGAATCAAACATACAAACAAACAAGCATACATGCAGCTCAAACACATTACCCTCTTTCTGGGTCCGTCGGGTAGAAAAAAAAAAGTGTGTGCGTGTAACCTTTACGCGCGATTGAAGTAAAACTTCTTTGGCGTTGACGACATATATCACTGAAATGATTAAATATTAACTTAAATAAATAATCCTAATTGATTATGATATTTGCCACTAGCTGGCGTATAAGTCAAGAAGCGTGTAGTATATGACATATACTTACAACCAATCAGAATTATTATTTTTAAATGGCGGAAACTACACAGACTATAGTAAGCGTTACTTCCGTCAGAAAAAAAATCTGAGTTACTCCCTAGTCGCGCCTAAAGAAGTTTTACTTCAAAAACAAGGCGATTTGAAAACTACATATTTTTATTTTTTTTTTGTAGATAAATTTTGTACATTAATATAATTCATCAAAATCTAAATATTCTACTCCTTCAAAGGACTGATCATCACTCTGTTTCGAAGTACTGGCAAGAGGGTACGGTACGGGGCATCTTCAGTATCATCATTTGGTTCTTCAGCACTATAACAGCTATCTGAGTCATCTTCACTGCTCTCATCACCAACGTGAATAATAAATTTCTCTATGTCTTCGTACAGGGTTTTGCCCCTATTGTAATATTCCATTTCTATTTTTTTACATGGTCACAACAATTCTTCCAATCTTCACTTCCAATCCTCTACTATCCTGCGTACTGTGCTTTCAGAAACCCCTATAACAAACGAATTAAGATGAATAAAATCAAATAGTACATTTAACATATTTTTATAGTAGCTTAAAACTAAAACTTCCTTTATTTTATTAATTTTTTTTTAACGTAGGAGGCCAGCGTCCCTGCGCTACTCTAGTAAGTAGTTAGTAAGCTAAATCTAAGATATGATTTTTTTTCTTATGGTTTGATTGATTAATAGATAGCTGTATGAAAACAGTTATCACTATACTATGTAGTAAAATCTAAATTAGGTATGTACTTTATTTGAGGCTGGTTGGATTGGATATAACTTCTTGACTCAAATTGTGCTGGTCGCACTATAAAAACTAGTTTTTGTTTACATACAAATAACCTCAAATTAAATTGCGAAAACGTAATAATCGCCATACATACATACATTAAACACTCGTCACTAATGGAATATTCTATTTTACGTAGTACTGAGCAAAAATAAATGGAATCTCACCGGTATATTCTGCTGTACGTTTGTAAACGTTTTCCAAATCAGTCAATAACTTTCCAGCTTGAAATTCGGACAAACACCGAATAAAAACTTTATACACGACATCACGGACACCGCTACGTTTAACCTTTTTCATGATGTCTCCTTTTTTATTTAAATTTCTTGTTCTAAATAACAATTTTATCTCAATAATTCTCCACTTCACGAAAAAAACAACAAATTTTTATTCAACTTGACAGCTACATTGGCAATTCAGGGTTGCCAGGTAATGAAAAACGAATTAGTTCCAAAATAATTAATTTCATCTCTTTTATGTCGTACTATACGTCACTAGTGATGGAGGTTTCGTCCAAGCGTTCGTCTTGGGTGGTGGAGCCGGTATAAAGACCGGCTTTGGTTGTGGGGGTTGAGCCCCGGCGCGGGCGATTCCGCGAGGTTTGTTCGCCTTCTGGCGACCCCCCGCCCTGTGTTTGGGAGCCTTCGGGCAACCCCGGTAGTTCGCGGGGTGACCCGAAGTCTCACAAAGCACGCAGGACGGTGGATCCTCATTGGGCAAGTCCTTAGACCTCGTGCAATCCTCCGTGCCGTGGTCGCCTAAGCACTTAACGCAGCGAGGCCGCGAAAAGCAGTTGCGGGCAGAGTGCCCGTAGAGTTGGCAGCGATGGCACTGCCTGATGTAACTGTGGGAGTCGGGTGTTTCCACCTTGAGCCCTGAGAGCTTGCAGCAATGCCGCATTTTAAATATATCTTTACCCTTCGGGGTACGATCAAGGACCGCGAGGACCATGTCGTATGCTACTTTACTGACTCTATTGTGCATGCGGAAGCACTCATGCACTGGAAAACCTTGGCCTTTTAAGTCATCGAAGACTTGGTCGGCAGAGATCTCTTTAGGGATCCCTTTGATGACAGCTCTTAAGGAGCGTTCCTCCGGAAAGGGGAACGAATGACCGCCTATGTTTTCGGCTCTTAGATACGCCTTGAAAACCCTGTGATGGGTTGAAGTTAACAGTTGGACACGAATATTGTCCTTAGTAGGGCGAGCTTTGAAGGGAATTCCTTCACTATATAGATAGGCTGAGATTTTCAGCCAGGCTGACTTATCCCTCACGTAAACGGGGGGAGGGGAAGGCGGTTTACGCGTCGCGGCGTTGCCCGCGGTCGGGTCTTCGGATGCCTGAGGGGCGGGGGGCGCACGGCTAGGCTCGGCGCGCGAGGAATCGCGAACGGTCGCGTTCCTTTTAGCGGGCGGCGCAGAGTCTTTTAGCTTGCGTTTCTTTTTATATTTAACGGTTTCGAACCCGTCCGACGAATCTGAGGACTCCGCCTCCGAAGCTGCTGACGAATGTGGAGCGCTCTCGCACTCCATTCCGGTCGGGGCTTCGAACCCCGCTTCGACTGCCACTGGGGACAGCGGTGGAGACTCAGGAGAGTCCCTCTGCGGTTGCGCAACGGGCGCGGCAATATTTTGAGCCCCGGCTGTACTGCGTGCATGAAAGGCGAGCAGTATCTCCGGGTTCTCCCTGACTAAGAATGCCAGAAGGGCTTTCACGTCTATATCCGCCATCGTGGCGGACATCCTATCTTTCTAACTGACGTCCTAGCGTCCCTCCCCGCTTCCGGGCGGGGGGGGGTTGTGTGCCTACACGTGTGTGCGTGAGTGTGGGTGTGTTAATGCGTCCCGCTGGTGATAGCGGGGTGAGGTTGTCACTACCTAACAGTCTACAGGGGTTTTGGAGTGACCCCCTGCAGAAAGCGTGACGTGGACCCGTCGAGAGTAGTTTTCGGCCGAGTACGGGCGCTAGCGAGCAGTTCCAGAATATGATAGAAACGCACTTTAGTATTACGCGCTAGGAATCTCAATGCGAGTAAAGCCAAGCGAGCTAGACGAACGCGCGGTGCAGGCGTTTGAATCGTCTGTAACGCTGGTGGATACGGCGCAGATAAATCGCCTTGTCAGCGAGCGGTATGACGCGAAGTGTGAGGGCGATGCGCGTTTGTGGTATTTGCCGCACTTTCCGGTGACGAACCCGAATAAACCGGGAAAGACGCGGCAGAACAGGACTAGAAGTCAGTTTTTAAGCTATTGCATAGCTTCTATCGCGGGCCTTGAGCGCTGGGACCGAATCCTGAAATTCCGAAACGAAAAACCTCCCGCTCCCCACGGGGACGGGCGCGGAGGTGTGGCTTGAAGGCATGCTGTGCAATAGCTTTACCGCGGCAGTCCCCGAGTGCCACACGTCTTCTTTTTAATATGAAAAGTAAAAACGTAAAAAAATTCCGTAAAAGTGGCAATAAAACTAAATTGAACTAACAAAACAATTGTTACTAACATAAATGAGTTTTTATAATTGGTCGAATAAATGAATTATTATTATTTTTAAATTAAACTACACAAATACATTTAAAAATCGACAGAATGAGCATAATTCCCAAAACAAATAATAATAATAAAATTATATATAAGAATGAAGAAGTACGTTTCGATCACTTTACAGCGATCTCCCTGTATTTATGAAAAACGGTAAAAAAGCAAATATATTCTAATGAGCGTGTACAAATTTGAACATTACTGCCACGAAATAAGGTGCTAATTTCAATGAATGCTTTATAAGTACAACAATGTTTTCAGGGTTGTCACCTAAAATTAATATTATACAATAATAAATATCATACAAAAATAAAAATATTACACAATTAAAATAATTGGCACATCACTAATATATCACTATACAAAGTACATTGCTAAAATAACATTAACATAGAAAACTTAGCACACGCAAGGCCATATTTTATTGCTTTTTATTAGTCGCACAAATAACTTGAAAATTAAGTTAAAAGCATGTTTAGCGCACACGTGATATATTAAGTAGTCCGGTCAAATTAGACATAAAAATTATTGCCAAAAACTGGTTGTCTGGAAGAAATCGCCACTAAGCGATAAGACAACCGTTCCCGGAAAGCCAAAATTTTGTGAAATTGGCCGTCTACAAAATGTCACTCTTAGAATCGAGACATCTCAGTAATGGTAACATGTAGGAAAGAAATCATGAAGACCATTTATATAGAGAATTTTAAGTTCCAAAACTTTGGATTAAGGTTTTTTTTATAAAATTTACCATGTTCAAGAAAAATAAAAAAAAAAAAAATCTCAAATCTTTTAGACAGCGCTATACCTAGTGCACACTAAAAGTTTTGCGTTGCGGGCCAACCATAAATGTTAGAATTTTGAATGTTATATTTTTTTAACATATGAAGTCTCATTAGCTGTAGAAAAAAAATTTGGCGGGAAGCGCTTGTCAATTGTTTTTTATTTCAACTTGAAGTTCGTTGTCCGTAGCAAAAATGGAACAAACACGAAACAATTTTAGGGCGATGATTTTTTATGATTTTAAAAGTTCGCTTTCTCCGAAAGCTTGCACTGCTCGCCTTTAAAATACTTTTGGGAGGGAAGCACCTCAGTTGAGGACTGTAAGGCATTGATATGCTGAATTTCATCGCGGCCATGTTGACATTCGTGTAGGTCAACCCTCAACTGCGATCACGGAGGAAAATATGGCTACCGTCAAACGACTAATTTAAGAAAATTGCCATATCACTCATTAGGAGATTAGAGGACATTTGGGGATTGGTATGAGCCAAACTCAGAAAATTTTACATGAACATTTCAAAGTTAGGAAGCTTTGTTGCCAGTGGATTGCTCACAAACTCACTCCAGAACAAAAACGACATCGAGTAGATTGATGTAAAGAAATGCTATTAAAGTACAATCACGGACATTCTAATGCTGTGTATAATATCGTAACAGGATATGAAACATGAATATATTGTTATATTCCAGAAAGAAATCACCAATATTCTTTGTGGGTGTTTGAAAGTGACAGCAAACCAACCAAAATTGACGCAGGCGAGAAGGGTCGACAAACAAATGATTGCATTTTTTTTCTCTAAGACGGGTTCTGTCTGCACTATCCCACTTGAGCAACAAAATACTGTTAATGCTGAGTCGTACACTACTATTTGTTTGCCCAATGTCTTAGAAAAAATGAGGGAAAAGCGACCTAGAAGTCGCATCTTGTTGCACCATGACAGTGCTTCGGCGCACACCGCGAACAAAACAAAGTCATTTTTGGCTTCTGAGAACATAGAGCACGTGACCCATGCCGCACGCAGTCCTTACCTAGCACCGTGCGATTTATTCGTTTTCCCAAAAATCTAAGATTCAATAAGTGGTTCGACATTTACGTGGCCAGAAGAGACCGTGATTGCTTTCAAACAGCACGCAGAAAACATACCCTCGGACCAATGGTCCTCATGTCTCCAGAAATGGTTTGAACGGATGAAAAAGTGTTTTAAATGTAACGGAGAATACTTTAAAAAGTAGTAAATATAATTTTACTCAAATAAATTGTTTTACTTATGAGTTACGCAAAACTTTCAGTGTGGCCCACGTACCAGAATTGGGCTTTGGAATTATTGTTATTTCAAATGTCTAATTTGACCGGGGTATATAATTATTAATATTATAAAAAATAATACAACGCAGACAATTTTTTGAAGTATAAAAAACAATTCGTAGCACTTAATTATATTAATTATTAATAGGCACTTACAACTGGATTCCAGTACTTTTTTTGTTCATTTTCAAATTTTTCCTTAGAAATAATATGATATTTTTTTCGCTAATCGTCACGTTTTAAGACACTAAAAATTAAAATATTCTACATTTAAATTTAATTAGCGCACTACGAGCAGAAGAGACTTGAGTTTTAGTACATTTTTAGGGTTCCGTACCGAAACGTTAAAACGGGATCTCATAAACCGTTATATTTTCAAAAACTATGCATTTCCGTTGCTGCTATAGCAAATACTCAAAATAAAAGACGTGTGTCACTCGGGGACTGCCGCGGTAAAGCTATTGCATGCTATGCCTTCAAGCCACACCTCCGCCCGTCGGAGTGGGGAGCGTGAGGTTTTTTCGTTACGGAATTTCTCGATTCGGTCCCCGCGCTCAAGGCCCGCGATAGAAGCTATGCAATAGCTTAAAAATATATTAAGAGACCCCAGAGTACGGAACCCTTCGTGCGCGAGTCCGACTCACACTTGGCCGGTTTTTTAGTTTTTTCATTGATTTTTATTTTTCATCATTGTAAATGAAGAGTGTATATGGCCAGGTACTGTCAATTTAAAAAAAAAATACAATACATATTAATACATATATTGATAGTACTCGGAAGTGAAATATGCAATTTTCGAAATTTCATGAAAACGCCTTTTTAATTAAATACAAAAACCATATCATTAATTATTTTTTTAACAAAAAGTAAAGACCTTCACATTGTGAGAACTAAACCAAATTGAAATCGGACCTCCTGGCACTCCTGGCAGGTACTAGTTTTCGAATAAAAAGTATATTTTTGTTCTTTACATTTATTTTGCAAGTATTCTCATTCTATAAAAACTTTTTTGAAAGTGAATATTCTAGATTACCACTACATAGTATAAAACAAAGTCGCTTTCTCTGTCCCTATGTCCCTTTGTATGCTTAAATCTTAACAACTAAGCAACGGATCTTGATGCGGTCTTTTTAATAGATAGAATAATTCAAGATGAAGGTTTAAGTATATAATTTATTAGGTTTTAGACAAAGCGGGCGAAGCCGCGGGCGGTAAGCTAGTTTATTATAATCTATTAAAATCAAGTTCCTTTTGCTCGTAACGTACTCGTAAAACATATCTACTTTTATACAAATTTCATCCCCAAAGATACACGGTTAGTTGTACATTTTTTTCTGGATTTTTCCAATTTTTTACTTCACCTATCTACAATTTAATCTATTTCTAATATTTTTTACGAATATATTTACAAAATTTACCACTAATAATAATTATTGCTGTTCGACAAAATTATATGATTATAACTTGCGCAATCTCGCTATTTAGGACGTGAAGTTTTATCCTGGAACAAAACAAAAATAATAAAAAAAAGACGGGTTGCACTCCGGGAGTGCCGGCAGAAGTGAAAACTTGATTATTAACGTTGAGCATGTTTGATATCCATCCGTCTTACGCTTTTTCGATCAGGTCACGTGTCCTGACGCGAGTTTAAGATTTTATACCCATTACAGAAAAAGTTCTCAACGCCGCTAAAGAAGTTTTCACTTCAACAAATAAATATACAAAGTAATCATAATAATTTCTTCTAAAATGACACAAACCCTTCGTTTCACTACTATCTTCTTCTCTCTCTTACTAAAACTCTCCCTCAATTAACTCTCCTCTCTTATCAAACTCTCCCTATCTCTCGTTTGCTCTGTGTCTGGGTGTTAATTTTCTATATAAGTATTTATTTATAATTATATATGTATGTTTATCAGCCATCTGGTTTCCATAACACAAGCGAAAGCTTAGTATGGGATCAGAACGTGCCGTGTGTGAAAATAGTCCAGAAATATAAATAAATATTTAAACTCTCGTTCTATCTTCCTAAACTCTCCTTCCCTTACTATATCTCTATCTATCTCTCAAACTATTCTGTCCTAGACCTCTGTAGTAGGTACTTGGATGCATATAGCCGCACATAGTATGTAGCTCCGTTTTGTTTTTATTTATATGTATCTTTACTAAATACGCTTTGGTATAATTACTGTAAGTACAATGAATAAATAAATATTCATAATAATATAGTGTTCGATATAATAAAGTGTTCGAATGTCGGGAAAATAATACAATGAATAAATCGCGTTTAAAATCCGTTAAAAAGTCTTTAATTTCTAAATGTATAATACTCGCGTAAAATCAAACACTAGAAAATACAATATGAATATTCATAATTAATTTCTCCTATATAACTAAACTCTCTCTCTCTAGTAGTAGTAGGTAGTATATAAATATATTATTCTGATTCTTGCAATTTTATTTATTATGCACCACCATGATTAATTAATTTATTTTCCTCGTCTTTTTTGGGTTGCCTGGTAGGGATCGCTGCCAGCGATAAGGCCGCCTACTGTACATTGATTAATTTTTTGTTAAGTTTATAAAATGTATTCTATATGGTGTACGTAATAAATAATTTTTCATTCATTCATTTTTTTTATTCTTACTAAACTCTCACTGCCACTTAACTCTCTCTCACACTAATCTCTCAATCCCGCTATACTCTCTCTCTCTCGCACTAAACTCTCTCTCACACTAAACTCTCTCACACTAATCTCTCACTCCCGCTAAACTCTCACCACTAAACTCTCTCACACTAATCTCTCACTCCCACTATACTCTCTCTCACACTAATCTCTCAATCCCGCTATACTCTCTCTCTCGCACTAAACTCTCTCTCACACTAAACTCTCTCACACTAATCTCTCACTCCCGCTAAACTCTCACCACTAAACTCTCTCACACTAATCTCTCACTCCCACTATACTCTCTCTCGCACTAAACTCTCTCTCACACTAATCTCTCTCACACTAATCTCTCACTCCCGCTATCTCCCACTAAACTCTCTGACTAAACTCTCTCCCACTAAACTCTCTGACTAAACTCTCTCACACTAATCTCTCACTCCCGCTATACTCTTCTCTCTCGCACTAAACTGTCTCCCACTAAACTCTCTCTCACCACTTAACTCTCTCACCACTAATCTCTCCCACTTAACTCTCGCTCGCACTAAACTCTCTCTCACCACTAAACTCTCTCTCGCACTAAACTCTCTCTCCCACTAAACTCTCTCTCACCACTAAACTCTCTCTCCCACTAAACTCCCTCTCCCACTAAACTCTCACCACTAGGAGCGGAATCCCCGCAGGTTGTGAAGCCTCTTCTCTATGTCGTCGATCTCGTTGGCTTCACTCTTTTTACTCTGCCTCTCTCCACCCGGCGCTACTACGAAACTCTCCGCTTTCGCTGTTTCAGGACTGGAAAATGATAAAATTATAAGAAAGTGATAATCATTTATTTTTCCAAAAGCCAGAAACATTTATTTTCTATACCAATAATAAAATTGGAGTCTCTGTTAAGCTATTGCATAGCTTTTATCTCTGACTTTGAGCGCGGCGATTTGGTCGTAAAAATTCCGTAACGAAAAAACCTAACACCCCCCACTCCAACCGGCACAGCGATGCGATGCTATGCAATAGCTTTACCGCGGCAGTCCTCGAATGCCACACGTATTTTTTTTATATTGAAATAACCGATTTTTGCTAAGTGAGTTGCAATGTGCATACACTGTACATATTAAGCTAAAATAATAGTATTTTTTTTGTCCTTCTGTCTGTTTACTAAAGCTAATCTCAGTAATGGCGCATCAACACATGCCCATCTTTTACGTGCGGCACTCGCGGCTTTTGGTTGCCGGCGGCAGTTTGCTTGCGGCTTCGATACGCAGTGGTAGGAGTACGGAATGGCAGCCGCAGGTAAAGCCGGCGCGCCGGCCTGCATTCAGCCTTCATATAATAGATCAGCGTTTCCCAACCTGGGGTTCGCGAGCATATCCCAGCGGGTCCGCAGACAAATCAAGAAAATTACGAAAGTCAAAAAGTGAAAGTGAAGTCCCGTGTCCCCTAGTGGGGTAAGGGGCAGATGCATTGTGCATACATCTGTTTCAATGATCCATTTCCTTTAGGGACAAGTAGGTGATCAGCCTTCTGTGTCCTGCCAGACCGAGACATTTTTTTTTCTTCGTCTCCACCGGGAATCGAACCCAGGATTTTACACTCACGCGTCAACTCGTAATTTTCTGTTATTAAATATCATACAAAAATACTACATGAAATCAATAAATTTTTAAAATAATATAGATTGAATTATGCGAATAAGTTTTTTGGGGGTCCGCGGATCATGATAAGGTGGCGCTAGGGGTCCGCCTTCGAAAAAGGTTGGGAAAGGCTGTTATAGATGATAGTCCGACTCGCACTTGGCCGGTTTTTGAAGTGAAACTTCTTTATCGGGGTTGGAAAAAAAATTAGTGTAACATTTTTTCATTACGCGTGACATTTTTCCGTTACGCGCTTTTTTTTTATTCCTACCACGCGTGATTCGACGTATTTCTGTAAAGTTGCTTAAAGTAAATTATTTTTTGAAAAATAAGGTCATAAAGAAGTTTTACTTCTTACGTGTGTACACTAGTATACGCACACATTTTTTTTAGCCTATTTTTAGCCTATTTTAGCCCTTTTATAGCCTCTACTCACCCATCATGGTGTTTGGCAGCGGCTCGGTCGTGGCTGTTGAACAGCCACACGCCGGCCGCCGCTCGGTGGTCGCGCACTTGGAACTCGGCGCCGTAGTGTATGTGTGTATGTGTACAGCTACTCACCCGTCGTGGTGTTTGGCAGCGGCTCGGTCGTGGCT
>CAJQZM010038747.1:8936-25885 GCA_907164665.1 Colias nastes
TTTTCAACAGTATCATTAGATGAATCTTTCTCTAGTGTATCGTTAGATAGATCTTTCTCTGGTGTTGAGGTATTTTCTGCCAATTCGCTCTTTTCAGTAAATGATGTGTTTTCGATAACTGTTTTGGCGCTCCCCATGCTTTCATTCAAATCTACTTGAGAAGAATCTATGTCATTATCAATGTCAACTGCATCATTGACAACTGTTGCTTCTATTTCAACGTTATCCGAAGGTATTTGTGCGTTGGACGCCGGTTCGCTTTCAGCTGCAGGAGTTGCCTCAGATAATATCGAAACTAAATCCTTATCGTCTAGAATTAACTTCACTAGAGCGGGTTCAGCTGCGCTATCTAAAAATTCTATTTGGAATGTTGTGACTTCAGCAACTAAATCTTCTAATTTTAATTTGGCAGCTTCATTTGTGGCAAAGTCTTCTGTGATGCCAGCTAAGCGGCAACATTTAGCGAGCGGCTCGATAACCGATAAATCTTCAGGCAGCTGTCTAAAGTCTTCACACTTAGCTTTGTTACCATAGTCAATAAATTGTACATGGTTGCCAACATCACAAAATTCTAAGATTTTCGCTCTATACCATTGTTCGTCTTCTGCCCAGAAAGCTGCACAAAGGGATCCGACTTTAAGTTTCGCAATAGGTTCGAAGTCTGCACTATTGCTAAGATTATGGGTAACTTTGTCCAGATCAGCTTCCGAATCATCGAGCTGCACGTAGAACTCGTTCAATGAATCTACATAACAAATTTTGCCACTCGTGTGTAAATCTTGTCCAACTGGCGTGGGTCTCTCTGAAGCGGGTTGTTCTTCACAGAGCCCAACGAGTTCTTCCGTAACCGATTTGCCTTCCAGATACAGTTCTACTATGGATATATCACCAGAGGCTATGAATTGGACGTTGAATATTGTGGCGCCTTCCGCTGCCAATTCATTGAATTTGATTTCTGACCGACGTGACCAAGATTTTATATCTCTAGGTTTTTGTAAGGCACATTTTCTGGACAGTGCTGGTTTAGTTTTAAGGTCATCTGGAAGGCTTCGTAGTTCATTTGCGATGGATGCGTTTCCGTAATCCATGAACAAAACTTCCGTGCCTTCCGAGCCGTCGACGATCACTTGTGCTCTGTACCAAGCACCATCTTCGGGATATTTAGCTGCACATAAAACTCCTTCTTCCTTATCAACGAGTGGAGGGAAATTTTCGGCATCGACCATAGCAGCTTCCATTGCTTGAAGCTCAGGAGCTACGCTCTCTAATTGTATCCAAAATTCGGATGGAGAATTAACATGACTAGCGAAACACGAGGGTAGATCACCACATTCAGTTTCTTCTGATTTCGTCGCATGTCCTTCAGACACCAATTTATCTGTTATATTTTGTCCATGGACATAAATGTCCACATATGTAGTTACATCTTTTAGCACTATTAAAGCATCAACTGGTACAGAAATATCGCCTACTAGTTGTGTGAAATAATCGGAAGCCGGCTCCGACCATTGGCCTGTTCCAGTTGGAACGGCATTCACACTCGACTTGATGGCGTATCTTTCGATGTTTTTCAAATTATCTGGTATAACTTTTATTAATCCTGGCTCATTGTCCAGTACATCTGTGTTCCCGTAATCAATGAACCGAACAGTTGTAATGTCGGAATCAGAGTCCAGTATCTCTGCACGGTACCAAAGGTCGTCCGCAGAGTATTTCGCGACACACAAAGTTCCCATTTCTCTGGTTTCAATATTTGGATAAGAATCTACGTTTGCTTGGAGTTCAGCTTGTATTTCTTCGATTTTATCAACATTATCTGCCATTTGCAGCCAGAAGT
Organism: Colias nastes; assembly: GCA_907164665.1. Taxonomy (NCBI): domain Eukaryota; kingdom Metazoa; phylum Arthropoda; class Insecta; order Lepidoptera; family Pieridae; genus Colias; species Colias nastes. Next base: position 10,774 of record CAJQZM010038747.1, read on the forward strand.
GTCCAGGAGAATCAATGTGACTTATGTACACTTGGGTGCAGCCTTCAGGCAGGGAAATCGGTTCTTCTGCTGGAATTTCCTCTTTGGCGTCTTCAACTGGGTCTTCACTAGCTACTTGTGGAGTCGCTAACTTCTCATTAACAAGTTTGATGGACAGATCGACACCATCTAGTTGAAGATTAGCAAGCCAGCCATCAGTACCGAAAGCTAAGGTCACTTGAACTTCTTTATCGGTCGTCCATTCTTGGAGTTTCGTTAAGGCATCGTCATTTAGTGCAACCAGGCCCAAGCTTGCAACAAGAGCAAGACTACAGGGCTCATAGAATTTGGGATCCATTTTCTTGATTGATCCCTGTTCAATCGTTTCATTGTTTCCATAATCAGTGAACTGCACCTTCGCATCTGTTTCGGTGGAGCTTATTATTGTAGCGCGATACCAATTGCCATCAGACGATTTGGCAACGCACAATGCATCCGCATCGAAACTTTCAAGAGGCTCTGGTGTACCTGCAACAACAACAATTGAGTCATCCATCAAAATTGTAATTCATAAATAAATTTTTACTTCAGAAATATTATGACAATTAACAAGTTCTTGTATAGTATTTTCATGTGTTTGATTATTAGCGAGTATTATACATTTACAAAATAAAGAAAGTGTGGCCACGCTCGCTGCGAAGTGTGCGAAACGTCGGTATAATAATAAAATGAATAAATAGCGTTTAAAAGCTCTATTTTCCTATTTTTTTATGATATAAAATATTTACAATCCTACCTTCCTCATAGAACTTGTACAGTTCGTCCAAAAGAGCCGCAATTTTGTCGGTATCGGTAGCTTTCTGCAAGTATAGCTCGTTGAGATTCTCCATGTGACTTATGTAAGCCACTCCAAAGTTATAGTTGAACACCGCACGAGTACACAGCGGGATCACTTCATCGTACGCGCCTTCGTCTGGCTCGAAAATTCCAATCTTCTTTCCAGACGCTGCGTTGTATAACGTTGATATTAATCTGGAAATAACAACAAAGTTATTTTTCTATTCCTTTATTTATTTAGTTGTTTTTAGTCCCACATAATGCAATATGTTTTTAAAATCTAAGTGGTTAAATGTATATAACAATTTTTAATATGGTGCAAGTTCTACCTTTACTGTATCTTAATTTGATAGTGTTGCCATTTAATATGAACATCACTCAATAAATTTATAAAAAAATAGTTTTAAATAAAAAAAAAGTTAAAATATTTATTATTGATATTATTGATAGACTTTACATACCTGATCTCTTCAACGTCATTAATATAAATGATGCATTTATTTCCCAAAAGCTGCTTTTGCAATTCTTCCATAGAAATGAGTGTTTTCGATTCAGCTGTGAAATTATTTAGAGTGCATTCCAAAGATTGGTAATAATATACACTCAGCTCTGTTGGTAGAATCATTAGCTGCAAGAATGAAAATCAATTATTGAAATAATTCATATTAATACAAATTACAAGCAGCAAATTTTCATTAACCAACTTTAAAAAACAAAAGGTTCTCAATTCGGCCGGTATACGTTTTTTTTATTGATATTGTGTAAAAGACTAAAGCATTTGATACATGGTATTAAAGATCAATGCGGCCAGTATATTCTTTTTCTTGATATTTTGTAAAATCATCAATCTATTACGATTATACATAAATTGATTAAGATTGTGTTTTCACAACTTAAATATGTTACAGTGTCAAGGAACAAAAATAAAAGTTTATTATTCCAGTCAATAAACTTGCACAAAAAATTTCATACTTTAGAATAAAACTGCAGAAAACATAATTGCAGCCAACCTGTATTTAAAACATCTGCCTATACAATTTTTACTTAATGTGGGTATTTAGAAATTTCCTACAACTCACGTTTTCCAAGGATGTGCGTATAGTGTTCCCATAGTCTGGCAACACGGCCTCAATGTTGGCAGTGTCAGATACATCTCCGAGTATTGCCCTATGTATCTTATCGTTGTGCTTCACTGTGCAGTGGATACCTTCCGTGAGACTGTCTGCGGCTAGCGGGGTCAGCTGAAATTTGATGTTTCTTTATCGTTTAGGACTTTTTTGAGTTTATAATTATAGGTAAAAGTATATAAATTATACTTTGCATTGTTACACATATGTATATATAGCGATTTATTAGAAAAAAAAATATCCTCTTCTTCTACTCTTCATTTATTTTATTAATCCCAAATACGTAGAAAAGTTAATTTTCTCAAGTACTTATACATTTCTTAATGCAAAACTCGTGCAAAATTAAACATAAGAAAACAATTGCTTTAAATAATATATTTTTCAGTAACTAATGTGCTTACCTTGCTGGCGTCGAAGGTGGTGATGGCCTTTTCAACTAAATCCGCCTTATCCAAGTCGAGTTGAACGTAGAACTTTTCGTACGACTCGATGTGCGTAACGCGGCACAATATTTGTTGGCCTACTATTATAGTCAGGTCGATGGCTTCGTCTGAAAATATCATTTTATGTCTAGTAAAATTATTAACCTAATATATGAAAAAAACATTTAACGAGAATTCCCATAAACAATTATTATCTTATAACCTGATATTATAAATGCCATGATATGCTCAATGTTACTCAATGATGTCAAAACTACTGAACCAGCTTGTTTATTATATCTATTAAAGACTACCAAGAAATACAAATCAAATCACCTTTCAATGTAACAGACTGGTGTTCTGCCGGCAAGGCCAACTGTTTCTCCACAAGCAGGTCCGCGACACTAACACCATTGTTCCACAGCGACACCTTGTACTGCTCCTCCGCAATTTCTTGGAATATACACTGGTACCGCGGAGCATTGAAACACAAATCTATGTCCGTGTTCGCTTTCCATTCCCCGTCCTTCGGCAAAACTCCCACTAGCGAGCAATGTACCGCCATAATGGGCAAATCCATTAACTGACTATCCAATTGCCATATGTCTTTTGCGTCAACCAACTGCTTATTCCCAAAATCGACGTATCGCACTATGTATTTCGAGAACGGTTGTATGGAAATAACAGTGGCTCGATACAGCACACTATCCGCGGGGTATCGCGCCAAAACCGAAGCGCCGACGTTAATTTCTCCAGAATAAGATTTCACACCCTTATAAAGTTCTGGAATTTGGTGCATCATTTCTAGGAACTTGGATTGGAGCGAGACGATTTGCGTGTAGAAGTTTTCCGGTGAAATTATCCAAGTTACGGAGACTTCTTGTTGCGAGCCGAGTTCCACAGTTGGTTCTGTGAACGGAGTGTCCAAGGGAACTGGATTAGTCAATTCCTTACTCGGCACAGGTGTGAATTGGTTGCGACTTTTGTAGGGCGGTCCGCGATCAGCTCTATCGTTACTATCGTGGGAGCGGAAGCTTTTCTCTGATCGTTTATCATTATCGGAGTTATAGGAACGGTTGGATCTCTCTGCTCTGTCCCGGGGAGTGAAGTTGCTTCTTCCCCCGCGTTCGCTTCGTTCGAAACGTTCACTCCTCTCTCCTCTGTTGTCACGGAATTCTCGTTTCTGATTCCAATTCTCCTTTTTATCGCCCCAATTGTCTCGCCTCTCCCCACGATTGTCCCGTCTGTCTGGTCTTTGGAACCTGTTGTTTCTATCTTCCATTCTGTTCTCATCATCTTGATTGTTGTATCGGTCACTGCAAATAAATGCTTATTAATTGCCAACTTTGGAATATAAGAGAAAGTTAGTGATTAGGTGAATATAGGCAATCATTGTGCAACATATAATATTTAGTCGTTAGGGAAGTAATCAAATTAAAAGATATTATTTGAGTGATATTCAGCTGTTATAAAATTAACTTGTTTTTAGAAGGCAGCATTTTACAAACTTATAAAGTTAACTAAATAGTTGATTAGCGTAATACATGATGTTATTATTAGGTAAGTTGCAGAATCACTTCAAATTTGTCTATTTAATTTGAAATTAATACCTTTTTTAAAAATAAAGTATCTGCAGATAAACGATTTGTTTCTAATTATAATAAAGGTTTCTAAAAAATAAAATATTATCTATCTGCAAGTTTTAAGTGTTAAAATAGCAGCAGTGTAGCTACTTATTTTCGCATTTACTTTTAAATCTATAACAGCAGAAAATAGTGAATCTACAACTATACATTCTTCAAGTGCAAGCGTACATCAAATATACAAGTGAAAACGAATGTCCGTGAAAAACAACACTGAAAGGAAGAAATGAAAACGCAGTGCAATTAATAAAATTATACAAAAATGTGCAGCGCTCGATACAGTGGCGAAGCGTGACGGCTTGTAAATGGGGCGAGGTAAATCGGCCGAAACAACTGTTAATTATTTTATAACTTTTTACAAGTACAGTAATATAGACTATCAAGGGCAGATGAACAATTATCCGCCTTATCCAATGCATGAGTAACGAGATATACATTTTTATTCAAGAATGTAATGAATTTCACACAATAGCATGTTATTTAGAATTTTGTAATGTATTATTTATTATCTACTTTCACTAGTAATCTTATATACGAAAGCGAAAATATATTATATCCAGCTATGGAAGGCGATTCTGTTAATAACTTGTTATGGTTGAAATCCATTGAAAAAGAGTTTATATTTTTTATAAAGTACCAATTATTTCATTGATCTATATTCGTTCGTCGATCATAGAGTACATTACCATATATGTAAGAATGATATGCATTGAGGCGTAGCGACACACATCATTAAACGTTATATGTGCCAATAAGCTAGTATCATTGACCTCGAATGTAGTGAAAACATCTTAAACAGTATTGTTAATAACAAAGGATGTGAATTATTTTCATATTTTCTTTTTTTATCGAAATAATAATTATAATTAATTAAGACAAAAAACAAAACAAACCAAAAATATACAAAAAAACAGAAAAAATAAAAACGAACACAATTCAAATATAATGAGACCATCTTTAATTAATCACGATAATAATTCTTGAAAATAATGCATCAATTAAGACAATATAGGAATAGGTAAATAGTACCTATGTGTGTGTTTGAATATCTCAAAATAAATACAAGCTGCGTATGTGGTCTGCATAGAGACAGGATATCTAGAAACCAGGAAATAAAAGGCACAAAATATATGCAGAACAGGAGATTTTGAAAGCAAATGCCAAGAGCAACAGAAGCGATGGAAATCATAAGCGCCTTATAAGCGCAAGGTATGAAAACTACTTGAATATGATTTTTTTTAATTGGCATTGAAAAGAGATAAAACCTACGGTGTAAATAGCAGATCATATGAGTGATGAATCTGTTTTGGATGAACTGAACCACATGGATAAATATAATGATGGTTTTACATTCATAAATGTTTAAGACCATGTAAAGAAGTTGCGGGACGGAAAAAACGTGAACGTTAAATGAAACATTACACTAAATGCAAATAAATAGCATCAGAATATGTTTTGTGTATGCTATGCACAAACGTTGCACTACTTTGTGATGAGATTAAAACTTAAACATAACTAGCACATCACACAATGTGGAATGAGATGCAGAACTACAAAGACGCATTATGAAAAACGACTGAATTTTACACAGTGGAAAACAAATAAAACCAACACACTGAAAAGGAAAAAACATTTGAGACGGGTTATAACGGAAACACTACCAACATGTGCATAGCAAAGCGCGGATATGGTTGTACCCTCCAATTTTATCCTACACGCACTTTACTAGCATGTGGAATGTGGACGTTATTTCGAATGGAATGCAATTCTACAAGGACACGTGAAATGAGACACAAATACACAATGGACATTAAACTCGGTACTGAAAAAGGTGCAGTGGTATTATATTGTTAAAGCAATCACCGAGTGCAAAGCATAGAGAGGGTACTCGATACCGTCTCTTCTTAGTTCAGTCGAATGAAACGTAAGGGCAAACTTTCAGGGGACACAATGGACGTTTTTCTAGATGGAAAAGCTGTAAATCCAACAATTTGTACAGAAAGAGTGGCAGAGGGGTTATATTGTGTTATCAAACACCGAGTGCAAAATAAAGCGAGCACGTTGAACTATCCAGTCTGTACGGCACGCTCTTGCAATCGTATTGACGTTAGCGCAGAACTACAAGGACAAATGGAAAGAGCCATGATTGACAATTTACTAGATGGAAAAGCTGTAAAACCAACACTGTACAAAAGGTTATATTATAGTGATATCAAACACCGAGTGCAAAGCGTAGATCTGATACTATGTTCCGTCTCAGTCTTTTCTGCACGTTCTTACTCGACATTTGATGTTAGTTTAGTCGAATGAAACGCAGAATTACAAGGACACATGAAAAGGGCATTTTATTCGATGGAAATGCTGTAAATCCAACAATTTGTACAGAAAAATTTGCGGTGGGGTTATATTGTGATCAAACACCGAGTGCAAAGCCTATAGCGGGTACTGTGTACCGTCTCAGTCTGTCCTGCACGGTCTTGTGCGAGCTGGCAGCCTCGGCAACCTGCCGGAGCCGGCGCCCCACACTCGACTCCTTCTTGTCTTTGTCCTTGCTATCCTTATCTTTGGGACCCTTTTTGTCGTCCCCGCGAGACTTTCGTCTGTTGGTGCGTATAATGTGGTACATTTCGTGTAATTATATCATTTTTTTAAGTACTTAAATAAGTTTGGATATAAAAATCATGGGGATATTTAATAAAAAAAGAAGGTACATAAAAAAATGGTAAAACAATAAAAATTTAAAAAATAATTTAAAAACTTTAACACAACATACATAATACATAATATAAATAAACTAGCTGTTACAACTATAATTTCGTAGATAGTAACTGATTTCTATTTCTAATTGTTTAAAAAATATTGTGGTAACCCTATAGGCTATAATGTATCTTATATTCTTAAAGCAACATTAAAAACACGCAACATACTTGTCTCTATGGTTTTCCCTGTTCTGTCGCAATGGCGGCGACTGCACGGGTTGCTGTGGGGTCTCCTCCCAACTGTCATCTCCAACAGGCGCCGGTTGCGGCGAGAATTGATTGTCTCTGGGTCTACCGCGTCTGCACAAGAAATTAACTTAATAAAAGAAAATATATAAATTACACTATGAAAAGTACAACCATGACTGATGGTTATCTCCTAAAGATCCAGCACTGCATTCAGAAATAACTTTTTACCTAAAATGTTCAATAGTATTAAGTATTTACATGCAAAACTGTAAAAAATGACTGAATGATGTGAAGCGTGATTGTAATATTATAAAAATGAAATATAACATAATTGTTTTATTTACCTATCACCTCTATCCGGCTTAGCGTACTTGTCGCTATGACGGCCCGGGCCCGATCTTTCGAAGCCATCCTTAGGATCTCTATTAGGAAAAAATAAACACGCTTAACCCTGGTATTTTAACTTAAAACCAACACATTTATAAAATATTTTACCTATACCGATGCCTGTACATGTTAAGGGGATAAAATCGAATTTACAACTGAGCTTTCAGAGAGTTCAAAGACCCCAGAAGGCTATTTTGGACATGACTCAAAGCTATTATTTTTTTGCCGCATCGCGAGAAAAAGTTTAAACGGAACACGCGCCGTGTCGCTCATAAAATGTATGCTCTTACTGTTTCCGCTGTGATTTTGCAATTTTTAATTGTAATTTATTCAATACATTATTGTGCGTGGTATACTTTTTTTTTCTTCAGATCTGACGTATAGCTAATAAAGTAGAACACTTAGCTGGTAAAGACTAGCTAAGTGTAAATAAAAATAATAAGATGTTCCAGTAATAACAATGTTGACCTTAACACCTGAGTTGCTTTGTAATTATATTTATGTAATGTAATTAGTGAAGACCCTGCCTTTTGGTAAAAGGATCAATAATGTTCCATTACCTTGTAATTTATTAGCCATACTGATTTCCAATTAAAATGTAACTGTATTAATATATTTTTCAGGGTTATACAACAAAAACTTAATATGCTTAGCTTTTTGTATGTTAGGTGCTTCTTTAGGTCATTATTGTATGATACCACTTAATCTGTTTGAATAATATATTTTTTGGTACATTGAACATGACAAAATTAATAAATTATGGCATAAAAAATTAAATCTTTATGTGTTATTCATTTCATTATAACCGTTTTTTTTTATTTTCGACATAAATGTTTTCGCTCCAGTTAGTTCGATTTTACTGGTTTTAAATTGAAATATACCAATTTGAGATCACTTTGAAATATGGGAACATTTTTTTGTCAAATAAATGGTATTTAGAAAAAAAAGTTTAGAGACTAATTCATGCAACAATGTTGCTACTTTAAAAAAAGATTACCTTCCACGGAAACTGCTACCGCGTTGCCCAAACTCATCCCCATCCATTGGTTTCTTATCATCCCTGAAACTCTTTTCCCTTCTGAAGTTCTTCTTCCTTCCATCATCAGGGATACTTCCTTCTGGCGAACTGAATATCTCGGATGCTTCTTTTCGTGGGGGTGCAGGAGCTTTACTCTATTTTTGGATAAAACTTGTGGTTTAATATTTTGGCAGAATTATTGTCAATTGCAAAAATAATTTGTGAATACTTTGTAATGTGACTTCACTTTAAAAATGTTATGCATAAAGCTATTTTGCCTTGGTTCTCTAACATACTAATATTATAAATGCGAAAGTGCGTTTGACTACGCGAGCGAAGTCGTGGGCGGAATGTTAGTTGTTTATACATTGTTTGCTTTAACTACACAGACTTTCATAATAGTCTTTCTACCTGGCTTATTACGTTCAAAGTAATATTTAACCCAGGCCATGTTAGATTTCTAACACTATATTATGATTTTATTGATGTTAATGCTTGGCTCGAATATGTGTCATCAAAATAAAAACAGACTCACAGTAGATTTACGAACGAAAATTGCACAGCTTATCATGAGAATGATCTCACCTTAAACTCAAACTCAAACTCAAACATTTATTTATTCAATTAGACTTCTTCGAGAAGCACTTTTGAAACGTCAATACATATTTTTATCATTTACCACCGATTCGGAAAGCAGTATCTATGGAGAAGAATCGGCAAGAAACTCCATAGTTGCTCTTTTAAATCATTTCAGTATTACAATTTAATTTTACAAAATATGTAAGTAACCGTACGTATATATTATCATAATATGCCAAAGAACTGTCCTGCGGTTTTTACGCGACAACCCTCCATGGGTTTTTATCTTCCATATATTCCTTAATGCTGTAATAGGCTCTCTGAACTAAGACGTTTTTTACATAATTCTTAAATTTAGCACTACTAAACTCTTTAATACTATGAGGAATTTTGTTGTAAAAAAGTATACCTTGACCCATAAATGAATTTTTAACTTTAGCTAACCGGTAAAATGGCATTTCAATTTTATTTCTGTTCCTTGTGCCATAACAGTGTCTATCTCCTACTCTTGTGTGTAAGTCTGCGTTTTTGTGTACATATAAAATATTATTAAATATATACTGTGATGGTACAGTGAGGATACCAGTATTCTTAAAGAGATCTCTTAGTGAGTCCCTAGCACGTAAATTATATATAGAGCGTATGGCTCTTTTCTGTAATATAAATATAGTTTCTATATCTGCAGCCCTGCCCCATAGCAGAATTCCATAGGACATAATGCTATGAAAGTAGCTAAAATAAACCAATCTAGCCGTGTCTACATCGGTGAGATGCCTTATTCTTCGAACTGCATATGCAGCTGAACTAAGCTTAGCAGCGGTGGCGGCAACATGGGCCCCCCATTGTAACTTCTCATCTAGTGTCAATCCAAGAAAAACAGTAGAATCCACAGGGTATAATACCTCCCCGTTTAAAATAATATCCCTTTTCACCTTTTTTACATTTGGAAGGATAAATTCTACACAATTTGTTTTTTTTGCATTTAATAATAAATTATTAGCAGTGAACCAATTGGATATGCGTAAAATATGTTTCCAATATTGTAATGTGCATACAGAATCAGAATGATATCATAGGACATTGAGCTTTGGTTCATAAAGTTTTTATTGGTAACTTTATATATAAATCCATATACATACTTCTAAAGATTTTTTTTTTGTCAGAGATATAATACATGATTTTATGAAGTGATCTCCTTTATCAAATTTGAGTGTACTATACAATGTCACATTAAACAATACAATCTGTATAATATATCACAATTATGTTTAGTTCTTACCTCCAATCCAGTGCTCCTTGGCTGTGACAGCTGATTCATCCTCCTCGCTACATCCAAGGGTGGGCTCACACTGTCATCAATCAGTGTCACCAGCATTGTATCATTGGATAGCATGCCTACAACATGAGCCATCAGGGTCTTCTCTAATGCCAGCATTTCCAGTTGATTTGATGTTTTCGTTTCTACTGGTTTGTTTTCAAAGCCCTGTTAGAGATTTATAATAATGTTAGTAGATAACATAAAACCAGATAACTAGCATAGTAATCAAAATTTTGGGTACAAATAAAATAAAATCAAAATAATTATATCAATTGAATATTGCACTTACTTTCAAAGCACATTTCATAGCCTGTGCTGGTAGTTGAATCAAATCAGGGGTGATTGTCCTCACATCAGCTATGGCCACTTCCTGTTCATTTCCATAGTCAACGTAAGCTACCACAATTTTATCTCCCTTGGTACCCCTAACCATGGCACGGTACCAGTTATCATCATCAGGGAACCTAGCGCAGCATACTGCACCTACAGGAAGAGCTCCTGGTGAAGATGTATTTTCACAGTGGATCTTAACAGCTTCCATCACTGCATTCAACTCTTCAATCTTATCAGACAACTGCACATAGAACTTTATGCAGCTATCAACATATGACACCAAAACTGACTGCTTACTGCCTAGTGGTAACATCTGCATCCATCTAAATTGCAACTTATCTTTCATGTTAGCCAGTAACAAATCCAAAATGTTCTTATTGTCAATGTATAGTTCCCCATATTGAATCAGTGGAGGCCCCTCTGGTGCTACAACTTTTAGTGTTAAAATTTTTCCATTCACAAGCTGTTTGAATGCCTCATTCAAGTATGGACCTTTCTCCAGTTTTTTAACTCCAGACAGACAAAATCTCATTGCAAAAACATTAGGCTTCACAAACTCTTCTGGAATGTCAAATATATCATAGTATGAAACCATTTCAGTGTCACCAAAATCAACAAAGAATAGCTTGCATTGTGATCCAGAAAGATTCATGACAATGGCTCTGCATATTATTCTATCTCCAGACATTCTACCGAGACATACAGTTCCAATCATCGGTGGCTCTGTCAGACTGCTGTGGGGCCTTCTATTAATATCATCCATCATGTCTTGCAATTTGTTTGCATCTGTTGCCAATTGGACCGCAAACAGTTCTGGACCTTCCTCAGCATATGAGACAAAAACCTTATGAGAAGAATTGACTTCAAGCAGCTTGCTTTTGTAAGTAATAGATTTCTTAGGTGATGGTGGTCCCTTTAATACAGGAGATGGTGATGCTGACATAGGAACTGATGACGGTTGATGATGTTGTGGTTGACGAACAGGGGCTCGAAGGTTTACTATATTTCTGGAAGCTTTATTAACCAGTAATCTTTGATTCATTGAAGATGGAGGTGCTCCATTAAATGGCATTGTAACTGTTTGGTTTAATCTCATAGCCACAGCAGGATTTGGAAAGTTTTGATTGATTAGAAATGGAACATGTTCTGTGAATGAGGGTTGTTCATTTAGTAAACTTGGTGACCAATTAGGACCCGGTTGATTTTCATTCATTTGTAATAGTAGGACTTCTTGTTTAGCAACTGGCAAAGCCAAACCAAATTTATTAGATACAAGGTGAGTGGATAAATCATTACCTTTAAACTGAATCGATATTATTGGTAATGATCTAGTATGAGCTTCAATTGTAGCTGGATATTCAGCATAACAAAGCAAACTTTGTAATTTTAATAAAAGTGCTTCCTCCCATCTCCCTGCTGGGTGCATAATACGTGAGAGATAGTAGTCGGTAGCCTGACCACGTAGTTGAAGGAACATAGGATCATAGTTATCTAAGAAGCGTATAGTACTAAGAGAAATTATATCTTTGTTACCGTAATCAATAAAATGTACACCTACTAAACCTGTAGCAAGATTAGTGGTATTTATAATTTTAGCTCGATAGTAAGTTCCATCTTTGTATTTCGCGGCACAAATTATGCCTTCATGTATAGCTGCCGGCGGAACCGCTCCTATGCCTTTTTCTAAATTAACACTTGCTGTTTGAAATAGGCTCTCTATCATCAACGAAGATTGTTGATCCAGTTGCCCACTTATTTTCAGAAAGTGTCCATCTCCATCCACATAGGTTACATATAGGCGAAAAGAACGCTGAGGATCAGTGGTAGACAAAGCCATATTTTTAAATTCTATTAAAGCAATTTAAATGAAAACACAGAATAAAAAAAATCACATAACGTGAAAATATTTTTTTAGGAGTAACAAGCGGTTTTGACGATCTTTTCTTCACAAATTAAATCCACTTTCTTTTCCGTTTACGTTTTCGATTACGATTTAGCTAACATGGCGACAACCGAAACCGAATTGTCAAATTTGCTCGTTTTGCTTTTTTTTTCTATTTTCCTTGTCTATGAATTTACAGATTAAAAACAATGGTACAGTGCGACATAAAAGAGATGAAATTAATTAATTTGGAACTAATTTTTTTTTCATTATCTGGCAACCCTGAATTTTCAATGCAGCTGTCAAGTTGAATAAAAATTTGTTGTTTTTTTGGTGAAGTTGAGAATTCAATAAATAAAATTGTAATTTTACTCAAAAAAGGAGAAATCATGAAAAAGGTTAAGCGTAGCGGTGTCCGTGATGCCATATATAAAGTTTTCATTCGGTGTTTCTCATAATTTCAAGCTGAAAAACGAGAAAAATATTTGGAAAACGTTTACAAACGTACAACAGATTATACCGGTGAGATTCCATTTATTTTTGCTCAGTACTACGTAAAATAGAATATTCCATTAGTGACGAGTGTTTAATGTACGTATCTATGGCGATTATTACGTTTTTGAAATTTAATTTGAGGTTATTTGGATGTAAACAAAAACTAGTTTTTATAGTGCGACCAGCACAATTTGAGTCAAGAAGTTATATCCAATCCAACCAGCCTTAAATAGTATAGTGATAACTATTTTCATACAGCTATCTATGAATCCTTACTTACTACTTACTAGAGTGGCGCAGGGACCCAAAGTGAGTCTTGGCCTCCGACATAAAAAAAAATAGTTTTATGCTACTAAATAAATATGCTATATGTACTATTTTATTTTATTAATCTTAATTCGTTTGTTATAGGGATTTCTGAAAGCACAGTACGCAGGATAGTGGAGCAAGGGAGTAAAAATGAAGGAGAATATCTACAAAAAATAAATAAAAATATGTAGTTTTCAAATCACCTTGTTTTTTTTTTACCTGACGGACCCAGAAAGAGGGTAATGTGTTTGAGCCTTGTTTGAGCTGTATGTATGTATGTTTGTTTGTTCGTATGTTTGATTCTATGTGCGCCTCTGCAGTCTAAATGGCTTGACCGATTTTTATAAACTAATTCCAAATACATTTAAGTAAAATTTGACCTAGGTAGGTCATTTAAAATGCTAATGTATTTTTGTCTTAAATTTACACGATGATGAATGAAACAACTTTAAATCGCGGTATTTATTACTTTTTATATTTTTGATTTTTATTCTATAGTATCAAGGTCGCTTGCGTCGCAGTATCAGTGTTGCTATATGAGCGACGGTGGCGCCCTCATTTTTTGTCATCTCTTTTGTGTCGCACTGTAGCATCGGAGACAATGAGACAATCTAAGGCCGTGTTTCCACCTGCAAGTAAACTCGCGGAAGTCTTGCATGAGTTACTTGCAATGTCGTTTACATGTCCTGCAATTTATTGCTGCAATAAATGTCATGCGCGAAGCTCGCGGATCATACTATCGCAACTTATCACGGAGGTGTTTGATCTTGCGAGTGACGGGATAGGAATTACTGTCACAATTTTTCTAATCTATTTTGTGAAATAATGTCGTCAAGATGCGCACGTGTACAAGCAGCTACATTAACAATTTTACTGTCGAAAAAGAAAAAAAAGATCAATTTGGGTTCGAACAAGGTTCGAGACTGGATTTCTAGGAAACATGAAGCTGGTACTTACCATAATTTATTGCGCGAAATACAACTGGAAGATGGTCAATAAAGATAATCAACTTGTAATAAATAAAATTGTAATATTGCTATACTATAATTTATAATGTGTACTATATACCTAAATGTAAAATGATCTAATGATCTAATGTAAATAATATATCGTTTAAATAATAACTTTCGTAAATTATAAAATTAAATAAGCATAATATAAATATTTGTATGCCAATTTGTTGGCGAATTGTGCGGACATGAAATTTATTATAAAAACTTTGTAACCACAATTCAAACAAATAAATTTTCATTTCATTTCATTTTCAAAAAATAGTCACTTTATTCCATCTTAATATCTCATAAAATCCTATTGACTTTATAGTTTCTCCACAAGAGCATTCATGACTTTGTCGTCGACTAATTATTTTCAACAAAATCAAAAGCCGTGCGGGCGATACTTGCTTGCTGCGAGATATACGGAACTAGACCGATAAGCAGCGAGATCTGTCGCGAGTAGACGCAGTCATATTTACACACGCTTTCGCAACTTCTTGCAAGAAGCTCATAACAAACTGTCGCGACAGAACTTGCTACATGGTTTACACTTGCAAGCTGCTGTCAGACAGACTGTCGGACAGTTCTTGCGGAAGTTTACTTGCAGGTGGAAACACGGCCTAAGTTATTAGATAGTCGCACATACTTCTAAAAAGCTTTTAGACGTCAATTACTTTGTATGGAGACACAGAGTAATGTAATATACTGCACACTCCACCTACGATACGTAACTCTAAATGCACTCCACTCCACCTTATTTTGGACTTGGCGTGAGTTTTTTTTCCGAGCAAAAAATATATTTGGTCCATTGAAAAGTTACATTTGGGGTTGCATTTTTTA
>CAJQZM010038748.1:7900-26192 GCA_907164665.1 Colias nastes
TAACTTTATCGCGATCGAGTGCGAGCAAAAACTCACACTTAGCACACTGAGCGGCGCGGCCGGCGGTGTTCGAGTAGTTTCTTTCGCTCGGCAGTCCGGGCCTAACCTCAATAGTGAAGCCACGTGTAATTTTTTTTATAATAAATTCAACTTACCATTTTAAATATGAAGTCTTATTTCCTATACTAATTCGATAATCCGGCATTTCCGACAATCCGGCATAGAGGAAAAATTGCCGGTGCCGGATTAGCAAGCGCCTACTGTACTTTCCATTTGTGCACCTTTCTTTGAAATTCAAATGTATCTCTTATTCGTATTTCATTGAATACTCATTGTAACTGAAATACTCTACATATCTGGGTGTGTATCTCTTAAAACTTATACACAAGTTTTAATGCTGAGTGAGGAGTCCTAAACATTAATTGAGGTGTTAAAATTTAACTCGAGCTTCCAACTTCCCTATTATTTCCTAGTCTCTCGACAATATACAATGCATGGATCCATCTTCAAACTTGGACCATATCACACAATAACTGTGTTCAGTGTTAGGTAACATGGTTTTATTGATTTTGACTCGAGAGGTCTGACGCGTTCCCTGTGGGCCAAAACCTTTAATTTGGGCATGTAGAACGTAGTCAGGTAGAATCTGACAACGGTTGTCACTAAAATATAATTAATTAATTTTCTTTGTTAATTTTATGCATATTTACATTACTACTACATACATATTATAACTGCTACTACTCTATTTCTGGATAGCTCTTTTTCTGTATTACCAGCTTTCCGTACCGGTGGTAATTGGTAAATATTAACTTACGTTATCGAATCGCCATTCGAAAGTGCTTCTAGATGAAGTCTTAAGGAATAAATAAATGTTGCAGTTTGAGTCGTTTTTGTTATAATTGCGTATTTTTACCTGACCTTCCAAAAAGTTCGCAGGTAACAGATTTCAATTCGAAGCGTATTTTTATTTTAGACCAAAGCTGCATGATCGTCCTTTCACATTAATTTTAAAACTATATTCGCTTCTAACCAAAAGGTAATATAGGTTCATTTTGATTCTATTCTGTAGTCTACCTGGATTATGTACGGAGCACTCGTGATTACTCCTGGCTTAGAAGCGGGGTCATAGATCCAGGTCAACAGGAGGGGTGGCGGTAATTGGCACGGCTTTCTAGACTTTCGATTTCCTGAATATTTGAATGTTTTATACGTGACATAACGATCAACATTTCGTAATGTATTCTGATGTATATTCTGACACAGATTATCGATTGGATTCGCAGAAATTATTCTTAACGGACGTTCCAAAAATGAGACAGAACCTTTTATCCACTTAATACGGAAATAGGTAATTAATATTTTATGTAACGCAACTAAAATATGGTTGTAGGGTCGTTTAAAATTAGATTCACTGAATTTATAAGAAATAATATTAAACCTTCTTGAACATATACCTAATACACAATGCATTAGAAAAGTTTATTATTGAATATATTGAGAGAAGTTCGCCGAAACGTATCGTACAAAAAATCTGTAACAAAAAGATAAAAGTATACGAATGTCGCTGTCGGTTCCAATATACCCTATTACCCACATGTCAATACTTGAGCGTTTCCATCGCATATTATTTTCAAATCGGCGGCATTTGATAAGAACTTGGCAACAATGATGCCGCTAATGGCTGCATTAGGAACATAAAAGGCCGCTCTTACGTCTAAAAGCAATACTTTTTACACGCAACGAACAAAACAATGGCATTATTATTGTATAATTGATAGGTTCTCCTTATTCCACCATATCAGTTTACTCTTTATTTTCTTTTGAACAAATTCTCTGTAGTCCACGTTCGGTTCTTAAAGACCTATAAATGCAGTTTAGATTATTATTTTCTGCTGGTTTCCCCGAGTTTTATTAATATATATTCTCATATTTGTGAGTATTCCAAGGAAATAGCTTATTTTAAAGAACCATGTTTTTATTTGTTTAACAGATTATTTAATGAAATCTCTTTCAGACGATTTATCTTTCGTTTATTCATACCTTGTTGGTCATTTTTCATGCGAATTTTCACTTTCAAGCGTGTTTAGAATTCATTTAGGCTTTTAGGAATGGGCTCATGTTACACGTGTGACATAGAATATCCTAACAGCGACACTGTAGAGCTTCGTAAAGGATTGTATTGTATGAACTTAAAACCAAGTAGGTATTAATATCTGAAATTATTTTATATAAGATGTTTTAGAGACACTACCGAATTTCTTGTAGTATTTTTTCTGTAGAAACTTTCCGAACCAGTGGTGAATGTTAAATTATGAAATTTGACGATTCAAAAGAGCTTCTAAAGACTAGTCGAATGAATAAATGTTTGAGTTATTATAATAATTATTTATGAATAAGATTCGTTTAAACTAAACCAGTGCTTTACTACGTTTATTATTCTCTCTCTCTCTCTCTTCAGCCGTGGGACGTCCACTGCTGGACAAAGGCCTCCCTCAAGGATTTCCAGTACGACCGGTCACCGGCGGCCTGCATCCAGCGGCTCCCTGCCACTCGGACCAGGTCGTCTGTCCATCTTGTGGGAGGTCGTCCCACGCTTCGTCGTCCCGTCCGTGGCCTCCATTCCAGAACCTTTTTGCCCCAACGGCCATCGGTTCTACGGGCTATGTGCCCCGCCCATTGCCACTTCAACGTGCTAATCCGGCGAGCTATGTCGGTGACTCCGGTTCTCCTACGGATTTCCTCATTTCTGATTCGATCTCGTAGGGAAACTCCGAAGTCCGAGCATAGCCCTTTCCATAGCACGTTGGGCGACGCTGAGCTTGTGCACAAGGCCCAGGGTTAGAGGCCACGTCTCTGTTCCGTAGGTCATCACTGGTAACACACACTGCTCGAAGACTTTAGTCTTCAGGCACTGAGGGATTTTGGACGAAAAGATGTTCTTTAACTTCCCGAACGCTGCCCATCCGAGTCGGATTCGACGATTGACCTCCTTCCCGAAGTTGGACCTGCCTAATTGGACGGTTTGTCCTAGGTAGACATATTCGTCAACAACTTCGAGAGTAGAGTTTCCAACAGAGACTGGAGTGGGCACAACATGGACATTCGACATAATTTTCGTCTTGTCCATGTTCATGCTAAGGCCCACTTGTTGTGAAACTCTGTACAGGTCATCGAGCATTGCATTAAGGTCTTCCATGGATTCTGCCATGACTACGATATCATCGGCAAAACGAAGATGAGAGATGTACTCGCCATTAATATTGATGCCAAGTCCTTTATTATTAGCTCTTCGTAAACATATCTGTTTATGTGCGTTTGCTTTTAACATAAACATTATTTCTACGTCTATAACTATACCAAATTACCCCTTTACTGTAGCGGTCTAACTTGAACATAGCCTGCGGTGTTGATTCCGATCCTCGAGTTGAGCGACACTCCTCCGGGAAATAGCCCATCATTGTTATGATATGTTACATAGCTATACTATTAATGTTTAACCCAATTTCCACTTTGTTAAAAAGCAATAAAGTTCATTAATCAATAACAAGAACCTTACCGTTCCTCAGAACAAAGTTTATTTTCATTTAAATATCAAAGTCGTAAAACACCTCTCGTTACTGCGACGCCTCATAAATGACTTTAATTAATATAATTAAATTTTCATTAGCTTTTGAAATCAGAGAGGATGAAACAGAAGCGAATTACTTTTCAATAATAACTTGAGATTCAATCTTGTAATTAATTAAATTCGTAATTTTCGTATTAATTCCTTCTGTGATTATACGTTCGGAAGTATTTTTAGCGATGTTTTATTCGGATAATTACCATAAAGTATTACGGTATGTATTACGTTCATTCAAGAATCTGGAATGATAAAGGTAAAAGCCATTATTCCTTTCAATCTCATATTAATTAAGTAATGTAATGATTACTTTTATAATGTGAACTGACGTTAAGTTTTCAGGCACACGTGATTGTAAATTAAAAATGTTGTGCTTCTGCACTGCATAATACATATATTCTTATAATCTTGGACACTTATTACTTACATGTCGTAGTCTGTACATAGTCTAATCTGCTTCTAATATATGATTAATGACACGGTCAATTAAATATTTGTCACGATCCAACGCACACTCAGCGTATAATAATAATATGTGAAATCACGGCACAGACCTTCCCATTTCTAAACGACTCAAACCCACTCAATTTTGTTGTTTGTTCTGTTCCCATTGAGTTTACATAAAAAATGGACATAAAATTTCGTTCCATTTTACGAAATCCAGCATTAACCGGTTATGAAAGAGGAGTTAGAATGTAGCCCGCATTTCAATTGGCATGTAGTATCATTTGCATGTAGTATATTACTTACTCGCTTAAATAAATTGCATTTTGAATGCTACCGTCGATGCTCGGTTCGAATAAATTATCGTTGATTTACATTTATCAACATACGCACGTATATCCTATGGAGCAAGTGATTAATTTCCGGACATAACGTACACTGGAAGCTTTTTCTTACTTCACGACTATTCGTAGTACAACTTTAGTCTAATAAGATAAATTATACATTGTAAGGCGCATTTCGTATTCATATTTTTTAGTTCCGTGAATTATGTGGTCGAGTAAGCATGACATGTTTTAGTTGAATGTTAATATTATGATGAATTAATTAAACATATATTATGTACTTAATTATGCTCTACATGGAAAACAACAACATTTAACATTGCAATACTAGAACATGCTTTACAAGAGAATCTGTTTAACGAGTGTCGCCTAGTTTACAGTCACAATAATATGTTCAACGTAAAGCAATTACATTTACAGCATGTTTGATGTACATGCACGGTACGGTAATACTAGTTAATTAAATGTAAGAATTATGGGGACTGTTTTGAACTGCATTTGCTATGGGAACGACAAATGTTTGATTAATTATTGTTCTAATTATATAGAATAGGTTTGAGTATAGAAATTCCGAAGTGATACGCATTTCATATACCTAATTAATAACATTTGTTATTCAATAGTTATCCATTGGTTATAGGTATGTTGTCAATAACGATTTTATGGAAGGTTCTAGTTTCCGTCATTAAGTTCTCTTTTCATTGTTATCTTATATTATGGAGATGACCCTAACAGTATTTCTTAACTGCATTTATATCTTTGTTCACATCTTCGAGAATAGCATAACAATGCTAACGGTAATTATAAAGCATCTTCATACGTTAAGGTAATTGATAACTACGTGCTTCGCAATTATAGAAGTATAAGGGTGCCTTTCCACCAGAGAATTTCGAGGAAGCGTTGAGAGGGATTTGTAAAGAACCAATAGTATCGCTTCCACCAGAGCTGTGCTGACCAAGGCGAGGCAAACGCAGCCTAAGGATGCGAGGAATGTGTTTGTAAATAACCAATCATATCGCTTCATTTAGTTTGAAGTTTGAAGCGTTAAGCGTTTGAAGCGATCCAATTGGTTGTTTAAAACACATCTTTCACTATGCATCCTAGCACATCGCTAGTGGAAACGCAGCCTAATAGGAGCTACGGTCACATAGGTACTATGTATCGGTTCTGAGTGATTACACAGTACGTATGTAACAAAGCCGTGTTAATCGCTCCTGCCCATTAGTGCAAATCTCGTATCGACTGGACAATGAGTTGTTTGACCGAAGTCCGATTCGCTTTACGATGTTTGACTTTTGCGGGAAAACCAGAAAACTGGTAATGAAAGTCAAACAACGATTCGATCAGTGATAAGGTAATACTTACATGGACTTTATAATGAAGCGAAATATATTTAATGGTGGAGATAACTTGTATATTTTAAAGATTTTACCTTTATTTATTTTGTTTTCATAGGTATATTATTTAGTATACTCTGTGAACGTTTATTTGTTGTTCAAGATAAAATAATACAAGACTTGGTCGCAAACAAGAAGATGAAAGAAATAATAAATGCAAACAGTAATTTAAAGTTGTTTATTTTGTACGAATTATGTTGTTAACTCGTACCAATCCAGTTTTCCTATCAAATCCCTTTTATTAATGATCAAGAAATAAAAGCACAAAAAGCTTTGATATTTACTATTAACAAGTTATCGTCAGGGTTATTCGTGCAGCTGCTAATTAGCTGATATAAGACAAAGCGTTAAGTCCTAATGAACCAACAATTCTTACATTGTTTATAGAAATAGATGCATTGTTCAAATGCTTGTTATTTTTTTGTGTAAATTTAAACTTCATACATTTTTTTTGTAAGAAACACGTGTTCTATACACGTGGAAGCTTTTTTAATCTTTAATTGTGTCAGTTTATTTTTATATTTTAATAAAGCTCGCATACAATAAATCTTATTTTCTTGTATTATCAACTGTATTCAATACGATAAGATAGAGATGATGATATTTTTAGATTTTTGTCTGATATCCAATAATGCTTTTGATTCCTTAAAATATATAGACTATTGTTGATTTATACATATCGTTTATGCTATGAAGTGTTTCATTTGATTTCATTCCTCACTTATATTTGGTTTCCTGTCATATAAACGAATAAACGAATATGACATGACGTAATTACAATTCAATTGTTCACAAATTATTTTAATAATTACTATGTTACGTGTCTATGAATCTATATATATAAAACTCAAAGGTGACTGATATAGTGATCTATCAACGCACAGCCCAAACCACTGGATGTATCGGGCTGAAATTTGGCATGCAGGTAGATGTTAGGACGTAGGTATCCGCTAAGAAAGGATTTCCCGAAATTCTTGCGGGAACGGGGAAAAACGGGGATGCACGTACAAAGTCGTGGGCGGAAGCTAGTAGTAAATAAAATTCAAATGTATATTGTTAGAGCACTGCATTTAATTTTGTTTACAATACTAATGCAATAAATCATTGTTTCAATAAACACGTGTTGGATTCAATTTAGTATATTAACGTTATTACGATAGCAATATTTGTTGTTTATTAGTTGAAAGCGGTAATGAGAAAACAAACGTTAACATAATGTTTGGTTTAAATTGTTTTATTATGAATTACGGTATCATTTAGGCTAAATTAGGTCAGATCGAGGTTGTCTAGGCTAGATAATTATATTATACCAATAATTAATTAACATCTAATTTGATTTTTGTTGTTGGTTTTGTTGTTAGATAATTCAGCGATTTTATAGTATGTTGATCTAGCTTTAAGTTTTTGTTTTGTATAATTATTTTATAAATGTTATGGAAAAGTGTTTCTTGTTTGTAATATAATTTCATTATAATTTAAACTACAGTCAATCAGTGACGATGCTCCTAAAACATAATTATGTGCTTTTACAATCACTTTTTACACACCTGGATGAATAATTTTATATATATATATATATATATATATATATATATATATATAATTTATTACCAATATGGTGAGTGCGTTTTGATAATTTACAAGTGATATTGATAGCATTGAGCTGCTTGGTATATAAGGTTTCATAATAAATTAATGGTACCTGTACTGTTGAAGTATAGCTTCAATTAGCAGAAAGCCATGGTAGATATATTCACCCATTTATTGCTTTGGTATAGTAGTAGTTATCTTGTAGTCTTAAGAAACTGATAAATATTGGCGAATAAAAAATGCTGTAAATTGACTGGGTTAAGTTACAATTGTTATTCCTTCCAGGGTTTCTTCACCTCTATAAATATTGTTGAAAGAATAGGTATATTTCGCTGAAGACAGACATAATTATTGTGCGAATTGCTTTAATTATGTAGGTATATATGTTACCGGAAATGTATGAAATCAAGGAATTGTATACAATTCCTAGGAAATGTGTACAATTCCGATACCATTTAGGAAATGTATAAAATATTGTTTAAAAAACTATTTAATGCATGCATATCCTAGGAAATGTATAATCTTCCTAGGAATTGTATACAATTCCAATATCGTATTAGGAAATGTGTAAAGTAAATGCTTTCTGTAATAAAACACTTGTTATTTTTTTTTATTATAGCTCTTATTGATACAATCGGGTAACAGTCATACCGTAAAATTATAATAATATTATGTTCATATTATTATCTTACTAATTAACATTTTAAAAATCAACTATCTAACTTTCAACGTAAATATCACAAAATCAACTTATATTTATTCTTATAAAATCAAATTTTCATTTGGCAAGTAATCAGTCCCCTCGTCCCGCTGTCCCCGCGTATATTTGGCACAGTCGGATTGTATAATCCGCCGTATTACATAACGGCTAGCTGTTTTAATATGCCGAAAATTCGTCTTTTTCCAAAATTCTACAAAAAGACGGTCGCGAGCCGACGGAGCCCCACTTCGTGGGGCTCCTATTTCTGTGTAGTTTTAAAAAACACGAACCTAACCTAACCCACCCCCTTATCCAAACCAAAAATTTCTGATTACGAATTATCGGCATAGTTACTACAAAATGCCGACCGTTTGTAAACGGCCAGATTATATACAATTTGCCTGCGACATATCAATTATATCTTAAGAGCGCTTATTCAATTTAACGCAAGTCAAAATCTCCGCGATCTATTACGATAGATCGCGGCTTGCGCTATCCTTTTACTATGAACAGCATAGGTCCACAGGAGAGCGCCGAGCAACATGTCCTCTCTCTGGAAAGGCTCGCTGCCGACTGATTTTAATCGGGTCGCGCGCAGTGTTTTATAGTACTTTAAAAAAAAATTGTAGAAAAATAATAGAGGTACCTTAGTTGATTTTTTAAATTTTATCTTATAAGTAAGACGTTCTTTTATTGCAATATGTATAAATTATATTCAACTAAGTCAAATATCTTGGTGAAAATAATCATTTTGTCGACTATAATTTCTAAAAAAATTCACATTGTTCGGATTTTAATTTCGTAAGTTAGGAGTCCAAAATAAAAAAATCTTTTAACTAACTATTTTAATAAGGATTTTTGCAGTTAGTTAAAAAAATTGTGTGTTAGATCTGTCAGCAATTTCAGATATTTTTAGCTTCGAAATTGACACTAAAAGTGAAATCAAGTAATCATCGGCTCAGTTATCTTGATGGTATTCACAAATACTGTATTAATTGAAAAAAACTCTTAACTAACTACATAGACAATAAAATTTCCTAAAATTATTAGTAATTCATATGTTTGTAAGATAAGTGGTTGATGGACAATCTGGTTTGAAAAATCACATATTTGAGCCAAACAGCGCACGGACCGCGTACACGGCCTTAAATGTTTTACATTTCCGATAGCTATTTAGGAAATGTATAGATTTCCTAGGAAATGTGTATAAAATAATTTATTTCACACATTTCCGTGCGATTTTAGGAATTACATACATTTCCTAGGAATTGTATACAATGACGGATTACATACATTTCCGGTAACATATATATAATAATCAATAGTAATTGATTATTTGATAATGATGAGCAAATGTTTGTTTTATATTGCACCGATTTAAATGAAACAATCCCTATTTTTAGATAAAATGTCAAACCCTTTTCTAAATTTGCATGCCCTTCTATACTTTTTAATTACGTAAATGGATCTGTAATCCTATCTGATTGCTTTATGCACTTTAAGAACAGATGGTATCCGAAATTTAAGGGCCATCATTATGTTGTTATTTCTTCAAAGTCTGCTATTCATGAGATATTGTTGCTTTATCTATCTTAAGCTCTTTGTGGTAATATCATTAGAATAAAGTGGAGCTTGTGCATACTTTAGCAAATTCTTCAGTTTTATATCATACTAGCTGTCCCGGCAAACGTTGTTCTGCCTTACTCTAATCACTTAGGGGTATGAATTAAAATAGATGTTGGCCGATTCTCAGACTTACCCGATATGCACAGAAAATTTCATGAGAATCGGTCCAGCCGTTTCGGAGGAGTATGGCAACGAAAACTGTGACACGAGAATTTTATATATAAATTATAAGATATAGTAGGTAAAGTAGGTATATGAGAATTTATAAATATGCCATATTATGTGTTCAATGTTTTCAATGTGTTACCTATTAATCGAGTCTTTATAGTACAACTGAGTTCCATTTAAAATTGGTTGCGTTACTAAAAAATAGATTGGATATTTAATGAGAATCTATTAGCTCCTGTGCTACCGTATTTTAGGCGTGTCTAAAGTTATTGAACGTTAATCTAATGCGCACGCAATTCCAGTCGCGTTTGACGTAAATTACAATTTACCTACCCTCATACTAATTGATGTTCACGAAATTAAACCAATTTAACTTCATTATAGTGTCATTGTATTTCACTATTCATTAATAGGATATCGCGTAATTATAGCGGGGAATGAGCAATATACATACGGTGGATAAACGATGTGGTTTCGAACATTACTGACCAATGAAGTTTTTATTGTATTTACCAGTGTCCACTTTACTAGTAGGTATGTATTTTAATTTTATTGCAGATTAATAACTTCGTATGCAAATTACACGTTAAAAGCTTCTATGTACGCCACCTATCATGTCATTGTTACACCTTTTTAATTAGTGGGACAATTTTTCAAATATTTCCCAAGTCATCTGTAAAAAAAATACTATTCGCTTTTTCACATACAATAATTGTTATTATTAATGCAATTATTATCTTTAGGTCGTATTGTTTATAATAAATTAAATTCAAACCTAAGAACATTACTTCTCACACGAACAAGCTAAGTAAGTTTAGTGTAAGTGTAAGTTTCATGAACTAATAAAGCTTTAGGATATTAACTATTCCTTGTAGAAATCTTGAAGTTGCATATACCAACCTATATAGTTACCTATGTTCTTATTTTCTACTTGTTAAGATGTATAAATGTAAATATAGGTATTATGAACAAGAAAACGGCAATTCGTTAAATTGTGTATAGCATGGAAGAGCTCAATCAGTTTGATCAGATTTATTCCCTAGGGCAAAGAAGATTTAGATTGAAATCTAGGTTACCTCGTTAGGTATAGCGGCATTTCAACAAAGGGCACGTAAAGTTGCCTCTGACCTATGTAATGAATAGGTGTTCTAAATATAAACGGTATTTACGTGGACTGTTTAGCTTAATATTTAATTGAATTTCAAATTGAGTTGTAAAGGAAACTATTAAAACATTAATAGAATGACGACTGATAATCATTTTTTGGTCTATTAATGGATACAAAAAGATAGGTTTATTATATACTTCTTTTTGACTGTCTTATATGATTACGATATATTGATATTTACGAATTACGACCGATTGATTTTGCAAAAAACTATGTTTGACTTCTAGAGTTACTACCACAGCTACACAACAATTATATTACCAATTCATTGATAAATAGGAATATTTATTAGAAAAACATTGTTTTACTATTGCATAATAATAGTAGATAAACATAACAGATATTACCAGCCTATCGATGTTGCCTAACATGAATATGAAATTATACATCCGATATTAGGCAGCAATAATCTGGATGTCAAAGCCATCTCTGTTTAGCTAAAACTCATTAATCGCCATTTAAATCCCATATATTCGAGTATTAGCTGTGTAATACAGATCAATGCGAATCGGCCGTTTGGCTCTGCGAAATCATTTAAATAACACAACCCCGCACATTATTGCCAATTAAACGTCGAATAAATCGAGACACATTTTATTGTATCTTTTTTGAAAGCTTAAATCATGTGAAAGGGAACAAGGCGGATAAAAAAGGGAATTGGAATACCTTTTTTAACAAAAACAATCCTCGCCTCCGACTTTGTTCCGTGCATGTTATCTGACGTTTTGAGCATTGGAAACTATTTCTACAAATAGAATTGAAATAATAGAAGAGGCAGAAATTAAAAACAGTTCTATGAAATTATATCAAATCGTTATTAAATTTTACACTTCGTTTCAATAACACAGCCATAATAGCATTGGAAAAATGTTGATATAAAAAGAATAAAACAATTCCCATGTCGCAATTAAAATACAACGAATTTAATTTCGGTTGCCGTTAGTTGAAAATAAGGCGATTACTCGTTACATTTGCAAATGAATGGTACCAGCGCGCACAAAATTATATACTTATTACAAATAAATTTGCGAAACGAGGTATATAATTTCAATAGCTTCATTATACATTCAGGGCTTACGTTAAATTTGTTTCTGGAACAAACGACTGAGATTATACGTATCTTGGCTCCTAACCGCTGAAATCTCGCGCTATCAATAAGGCTTTTGGGCTGGAGTAATAGAGTTTGTCGCCAAACACTCAATCTTTAGGATTACAAACCGAGGCTGAACCGTGCGGTCTCTAAGATTTAGATTCCGATCTTTAGTCTAATCGTCGTGTAATGGTAATCCGAAACTACAAACGATGGGTAATTATCTGGCCTATAGAATCGATATTCCTTACGTTATGGGTATACGTAGGTACAATGTTTGTGTTGTCTACAACGTTGTGTTTATTGCTTTATATTTATAGTCTTTCGATTGTTAAGATAGGTATTAAATTAATTATATGGCCCTTATAATGAACTTCGCAGAAAAATCTTCAAGTATTAACAAGGGAAATATAAAACAAAGTTTTTATGTTCTTTTATTTTTACAAGAGCATAAAATTGTATTTATTATTATAAACACTTAAACTTTCAAACATTTCAGAATACGCTGAAATGAATTATGAAGATAGTTTTATAACGATATTCTTGAGTTTTGACCATAGTGAGAACTATATAGCAAAAATCTAACCGTTAGGAATCTTCTATGAACATAATGGAGTATTAATGTCGACGAAGACAAGGAACATAATTCTAAATTAAAAGTTTCATTGTGTTTGTACACGAGTTTAGAGCCAGTATTAGGCACGGCGATATTAAAAAGATATTTGGCTACTGTAAGACCAAAACGTATGAAGCAAAGCAGTGTATTCACCTAGGATAAACCGTTTTTAATGATGCATCTAAGCTATTGTGTTCGACATTATAAAGCAGGATTTTCTAGAGCTTGGTCTCAAAGATATTAAAGGACGACGGGACTTGTATTAATTTCGGTATACCTACTAAACATTTATTACGTAGGTATATGATTTCTTTAGGGATTATAAGAGGCTTTTGTCAAAGGAGATCTAGTTAGTTCATGTTATAAATCTCATCATTATGATATAAAAACATTATTTATAATCGCATTTTTTGGCATTGTTTGATTCGCGGTTTTTCCTTTAAAACATTTTTATTCATCACTTAAGAACTCGCTTTCGTTTCTTTCAAGCAACTCATTGTTATAACGTCAATAATAATTAAAACGAGAAACGGTGAATATTTAAAACAATTTTCGAGTAACAGTGCATACTTATCTTAGACAATACGAAACGCTTCTTCGTTCTAACAAATATAAGTGCAAAACTTTATTCTGCTGAAAATTCCGTTGAATAAAATACACGAGCAAGTTTCTTCCATAGTTTCCATCAGATTCTAGAAGTTAGCCACTAGAGCTTAGTACCGGGAGTGCAGCATAGTGCAGGTCCCAAATGCGATTTATATTTGTGAAGGCATTTCGTTCTGGGGCCACAATAAACACATTTGGTCGATTCCGTTAGGCGAGGGCAGCTGATAAACTTTGTTGACAAGGACTGATGTGCCAACTGCCATCTCTGCGGTAAACTTTCTTGCTGTTCATAAAAATTGAAGTGCTTTTATCTATCATACAGCTCTATTTTGATAGTATTATTATGTTTTAAATATAAAAGGTCAAAGTTCAAAAAAGTAAGATCTAAAAGCTTACCAGTACCATCTTGTATACCTATTTGTAATTTGATCTCTGAATGAACGTACCTGTAAAAATAAAAATATATTATACAAAATTGAAAATACAAGAATAAATTTAGAAAGATATTAAGAAAACTTTATTAAATCTTTAAAAATGTTCGCTATAAATTCTGTCTTCAAAGAACTGCAATTTAAATACAAGCTCTGGCATTTGATTATTGCGTAATTATGCAAAGAAACCGTTTTACTTGAGATATTATTTTGACTTAAGTTAAAGTTTTAGTGAAAATACTATTTTGTAGATAGAAAACTTTATAAAGATCAAAGATTAGGTGTCTTTGATACAATATAAAAAGGCTGGCCCTATTACTACTTTGTGCTTTGTTTTCGGTATGCGATTTTAAGGGACATAAAGCTTCTGAACATCAATAGGTATGTTTCCAATTTCAAATGATAAAGGTTCAAATGCTTATAACTATAGTATTTTTTTAGATTAAAAGTAAAGTGATATAAAATTTATAATGATTTGTGTACTGATAAGCGAAAAGGTTAGATAATGTTAGAGCTATGCAAATCGTAATTCACCCTCACCCATAGCGTGATATTTGATCATAATAAAATTTCAATAACATGCCACGATTAACCCTTGTATTGTTAAACATAATAATTATTTTAGAATATGATAACATAAATTAAATTATGTTTACTTATCAAGTGTTCATCAAATTCGTATCTATTAAATTTTTAAATGTTTCAGGTGTAATTTATTTAAGGATTTTTCGTTCTGTTTTCTGATCTCAAACAATATTAGTAAATTTCAGCTTGCTTATATAATGGTTCTCTTAATAATAAATCAGTCGTGCGTTCATGCATACGGTAGTTATTGGCATAAACTTAAGAATTAATGGCTTCCGCTGTTAGGAAGTGTTAAGAGGATTCAATAAGATTAAGTTCTTGCTAACTGTTTGTAATGACAATGCTGATAAGGATTGTTTACAAAACAAACATCTTATTTTTATATTGCATAAACATTTTAGTTAAAAAAGAAAACAAATGTATCAGTACGTATTCGCGATAATTGACAACATTTCATTTTTTATAAGGCCATGAAAGAAAAAAACCGTTTCTTTATTTTGCTATTGCGATTACAGAAAAAAATTTATTT
Source organism: Colias nastes (assembly GCA_907164665.1). Classification (NCBI taxonomy): domain Eukaryota; kingdom Metazoa; phylum Arthropoda; class Insecta; order Lepidoptera; family Pieridae; genus Colias; species Colias nastes. The sequence goes on from CAJQZM010038748.1 coordinate 22,820, forward strand.
AATTTTTTTATCGCATATTTTAGGAGAAATTAAATAAATACGAAAAATGTTATGATGACGTCATACATACGGAGGAATAAAAACGCGCCCTAGCCTAATTTTCTATGTTAAAAAAAAAAAACTACCAATTTGACGTTTACATGGCATGTCCTGTCTCCTGTGTCATATTATTTTCATACTAATGTCAATAGTTGTAGTAGTATTTGTTGGTATTTGTGAATTGTTCAAGCTATTGTTAGAAAGTGCTATTTTGTTTTTGTTTTGGATTTTAATCTCACGATGAATCCTAATGAAAAATATACACCTTTTAAAGAGGCCAAATATTGTTTTGTTCCTTCCTGCAAGAACAATTCTATTAAACATAAAGAAAAAATGTTTTTTGTGGTGCCCAGTGCGTCTAAGCAAGACTGGTGTAAAGCAGTGGGTGTTGATTGCCCGAAGCGTAGCCTGTACATATGTGAAGATCATCTCAATGTAACGTTATAATTAACAATTGATTTTAGTGATATTGAATAGCAGAATTGTTTTTTTGAAGAAATTTGTTTACATAGATTTTGATTCTCAAATCAATATTTGTGTTCTCATTAAAACTAATTCAAACTATTATAGTATACTTAAATATTTTTCTGGCAATATATTTACCAACTAAAATTTCTTTCAATCCATTATTTACATCAATATTTGTTGCAGTTAAAAGAAGATATAACTAACTACATGTATTGGTCAACTATGAGAGGACGACCCAAACTCAAAGCTTCTTTACCGCAGTCCCTTCAACCCAACATATCTCCATTAAGGGAACCTCAGCCAAGCACATCATCAGCAGCAATTCCAATGGAGATAGATAGTGTCACAGAAATTAAGAAGATTTTATTATGTAATAAAGGTGTGCAAGTGAAACCAAAAATGGCAGATCGGACTACTAACTGTTCTTTGAGTAAAATTAAGACAGCTCCATCATCTTTTTGTCAAGATGATGATGACTTTAATAGGGAACAAATTGATATTGATGATGCCATACCATCAACACAGGGTAGCACTACTACTACTACTTCTGTAGATGTTTCTGACATTACAAACAAAAACATACAAAAATCCTTCATGCTAGAAATAATTGAAAAAAGGCCATTAGATTACATAGGATTACCACAAAATTATTATTGGTTAATAAACTTTTTTGTGTCTCATTTAAAATTAAAATCTATACATATTATAATAACATTATACAAAATTAAAAATAATTTATCATTCAGGCAAATATCAGACATGTTTTGTATATCTCTAAGCACTTTATGGCGTATATTTTATAAAGCTCTTTATGTACTATCTAATTTTTTTAAACAATTGATTTTTTGTCCCCCTATTTTGACTGTAAAACGAAACTTACCATCTTCTTTTAAAACAAATAAAGAATACTCAAATATATATTGCATAATAGATTGTTTTGAAATAGAAATAGAAAAACCATCCAAGCCCATAGAGCAATCACTGACCTGGTCTCAGTATAAAAATGCTAACACACTAAAATATTTATTGGCTTCAACACCTGATGGTTTCATTGTTTTTGTATCAGCTGGCCATGGTGGTAGGATATCTGATACAAACATAGTGGAAGTATCTAGATTTTTAGATGTGTTACCACCTAACTGCTCAATATTAGCAGATCGGGGATTCAAACATATTGATACTTTATTGACTAAAAAAGGCATAAAGCTTCTTCGTCCACCAAGTGTTGTAAAAAATGTTAAATTAACAAAAAAATGGTTGCCTGTAAAGTCGGTTTTAGTGCCTTTTCACACGTACCGGTTGCCGGGTAGCCGGCGCCGGATACCCGGTGTCAAATAAGCTTTCACATGTCCCGGTTGATGCCGGCAGTATCGGCTAGAGAACCGACAAGAGTACAGTCTCGTTCTATAGTTTCAAAGATGGACCGTGAACAAATAATTGCAATGTGGCTTTTATATCGAAGACGAAATTATCTGCGCCGGAAAGAAAAATCAAGAAATAATAATTTCTGGGTTCATACAATTAATATGAAAAGAGAAGCATTAGGTGCATTCTATACATTATTCCCAGATCTACGAGCACATGAAGACAGGTTTTTCAAGTATTTACGTACTCTCGCAGACTGTACCTGGGCGACTGACCGGCCGGCGCGTGTGAAAGCTAGTTGCGTGTTCCATACACCACTGTCAGTTCGGCCGCCGGCTAACCGATGCCCGGCGACCGGACGCACAGTGGTGGTTCCGGCGCGCACCCGGCAACCGCCTGCCGGATAGATTACGCCGGTACATGTGAAAGCTATGTACCATGCCCATACACTTCACCACCGGCTAGCCGGCGCCGGCTACCTGGCAGCCGGGTAGTGTGAAAAGGCACTTACGGGCGAAGATTTTACGTGACAACGTCTTTTTCTCGATCATAGTTGAGTGGGAGAGAGACGCAAGGCATTCGGCGGGCCTCTCTCTCGTTCGGTGACTCATCGTAACGTTACCGAGCGTTACACTTTTTCATAAGTGACTCCCAGTCGCAACCTAATTTAAGACGTTGTCACGTCAAAAGAAGCCATTCAAAGTAAAGTTATTGCCAGTCTACGCATTCACATAGAGAGGGTTATTAGGAGAATAAGGTTATTTAAATTGTTAAAACCACATTCTGTTATTAATAATAAGTTAATTCAATACATCGATGAAGTAGTGACAATAGCATGTGGTTTGATTAATTTACAAAGTTCCATAGTAAAAAATTGTTAAAACCACGATAGATGAAGCGGTGACCATAGTATGTGGTTTGATCAATTTATAAAGTTCTATAGTAAATATAAATAATGAATAGGCTGTAAAAGTAATTTTAAACAGTGTGATTTCTGTATGAAAGGACATTTAGGTTAAATTTACTAAGAAATTATTAAGTTCAAACTTAATATGTATGTAGTTTTGTTAAATACTTATTTTATTTAATCTTAATAAGCCTATGATTTTCATAATTTCCTATTAATAAAAAACTGTTTTTTTTTTTAAAGTTCTATTTATTTGACACTTTCCAACATTTTTGGGAAAATATATGTTTCCCAGAAATTTTCAGCACCCCTTAACAAATGTTGCATATATTCATCATCATAAAGGATAGGTATTTGTGAATGATTTTGTTTAGTTCAAAATGTGGATCAGCTACACAAAATAATCCTTTTTTCTTTTCAGCAGCAAACATTTGGAGCATTATTTGAGCTTTAAATTTTTCTTTAATTTCATTTTCGTTTATGTACCTTTTCATTGCTTTATGGCTCATTGGACTTTTCACTTCAATGACAAAGTCCTCGCAAATGCCATCTGGGGATACTCCAATGATAGGGGATAGTAAAATTATGCCCTGT
>CAJQZM010038751.1:0-19761 GCA_907164665.1 Colias nastes
ATGGAAGGATACATTTTGAAAGTGTGTGCATTCAGTTCGTATTACGAAGGCAGCGTCCAGTAAGAACTTAGTAAGAAGGATGACCGTGAACTTCAGGCAAAAGTGAAAGGCGGGATGTGAGTATGCAACCTGTGAGATTGAACTTGCCAATATAGATTATTTATTTGATTGAACTGCAGTCAAAGAATAAACTAGTTATTAATGCTAATAGATTGTTAAAATCAGATAATTAATAAGCAGGGAAATAGTAAGCAAGATTATTATTGCCTACTATAACTAATAATAGTGTATTTATATGATTTTTTATAATAAAAATAAAAATCCGAAAGATTATGTATAAATTATAAAAGACAAAAAAATTTAAGTGTTATGGAGGGAAAAATAAAATATAAATTATTTTATTATTTATTGCCTTTTGTGTATCGGTCAATTGACTTTTTCACACATTATTAATATTTATTACCTTTACATAATTAAGTACGTCATATAATTATCGCAAAAAGACGTCTATTTTTAAGACAAAAACTAATATTTTATCAGGATAGCATCCATAATTTTTCTTATTTATTATAAAATGAACAGTAATTCGTTAAGGATCGAAACACTTCTAAGTTATTGGGTGAAGGATCATTGAATTGTGGCCGCCATTACACGCGATAGCTATGAATCATGACATCTTGAGTGTATTCTGTAACTGACCTGCAGAGTGCAGACAGATTGTGGCGTTGAAACAAATGATACGTAATGTTAATAACTACATTGTTAATTGTTATTGAGAGTAACGTAGCATGAGGGCAATTATGTTATGTGTAATGGGGGTATTTTGTTATGTAATATTGTAAACTCGTATAGTTCGATTTAAGTAATATATCGATACAATATAGCAAGTTAAATATTATTATGATGATACCTACTTTCTCACATTCAAATAAATTTGTTGAAAGGTTCTTTCTGGAAAATCGTGCAGCAAAAGAAACATGATATATACTTAGCGTACCAAAAAGTGATGTAAAAGATAAATAAAGAAACTTATTAATATCGTCTAATAGAATTCATTAATAGCTAGAAGCATGTGCCTGCAAACTACTTTATCTGTATACTCATAACAAATCACGTATAAATAATAAATATAATCATTGATATTCGTAGAAACGGAAAATGTTAGCCCATAAACACATTTTGTAACATCTCATTTAAATTCGTATTCATAAGTAAGCTGCAATGTCTTACATTAACATCCTACATATGAAAAATCACGTCTCAATAACATTTACATACATCATACAACTTCGTAAAAACTTAAAATTGAAACACTCAATATCTCATTTAATCGTATTCATGTCGCAATTCGAACGATATATCTACATCTACATTAACTATGAAAATGAAGTATTTACATATTATACATAACCATTGACCAAAATTAAGTATTTACATCTAATGAAGTATTTACTACATAACTTACTTCTTAACATTATTACGGATGTAACCATTGCGTCAGCTTGGTCACAGAGCAATTCACGGTCAGGTTGCACAACCAGTGACGGAATACGAATAGCGATGAGGTGGAATTCTGTCACGTGCTGCTGGCGGATCTTACTCTCAATGCTTATTAAAAGTTTTTGAATATATAAATAGAACACTTGAATTAGTTTAAATATTCAACAAGATGTAAGTTTTTGATCGTCCATCGTCTGAAGCAAATAAAGTGCGAAAATTGTAAAATAATTATAAGTTTTCTTTTAGTTTTTGCACTTTCTGATTAAATCTGATTTTTCCAATGTCCAGTGCTTATTATAATTAACATTGGCATTTTATTGTAGTGATTAGGTTTTCTTGAGGAAAAATCGCGAATTATATTATGACTTTATTAAAAGATCTCAACGTTAGTTTAGTGAAGTTGTCACATTATTGCGTAAAGCGATCATATCGTTACGGATATTGACCCGGCACAGCTGCGGCCGCTCACGGCTCAATGCCACTACATATTATTTTATTAACAATTTATTATTTGCATTCGTAGGCCCAGATTCAAATTAACGTTCTTAAATAAAAACAGTTGCATAATATTTTGCAGCACGATTATTAAAATAGTCTCATTATGTGGAGTTGTCGTTTATTTTTTGCCGTCAAAAAAGCACGAAATTCAGAATAATGGATTGCTATCTTTTAAATGGGACAATACGTATAAAGAGGTCAACGCTATGTCTCGCCAAACATGGTTTTATGTCACATAAAAAATTAAAATAGCTTTAAAGTTTTTATAATTTAACCACGAGAACCTCTCCTTGTAGATTTTATAAATCGTGTTGCATTTGAAAAAGAAAAATCAAGATCTTTTTACGACCAAGGCCAGTTCACATGACTAGACCATAGACATAGTTGTTTTTTTTTTGTCAAAGGGTTCAATAATTTATTCAGCCAGTTTTTTAGTCTGGCAACCGCATCTCTGTGGCTTTGTACAGAAAATAAATTTCTTTCCTTACAAGGAGCGTTGCAAAATCTTTTATCTCTGAGCAAGCATTGCTTAGATTATTGTAAGTAATTCATGAATCAATTGACTCATTTAAATGTATTCTGTATTCAACAACTAAATCCTTCGGCTTTGGGCATTATAATAAGTTCAAGGTGTTATAATTTAAACTAGCGTGTGTTTAACTATTTAAACTGTGAAGATGTCACAAAATGTAAAGGTTATTTACTGAACATCAATATTATGATTCACATTAGTCATGTATTATTTTATTAAATTATACGAGTTTCTGTTCGACAGCTGGATTAATTATACGTAATATGTACTTCAAAAAAATATTTTTATAAATGTGTGCTCTTTACTAACGCTTAATTTTTTACGAATCATTTTTCCTTTATATAGGAAAACAATTATAATACTAATTAAGTTTTCTATTTTGATTTTTAACTATGTATATCATCAATAATTCACCATCACAATAAGCATCAAAATCAGATCAAGTGCAATATTCTTGCATAAGTTTTCCACATGATTTTCACGTCTTTTTCGAGACTTTTGTACACTCCGGTGCGTATAATTTTCAAAAGGTAATTCGCGGAAATCATTGTTGTACTTAGTTAGTAATAAATCAATTAGTTACTGCGTAATATTGTGTACCTACAATATACAATTAGCTTTTGAACATTAATAAATTATTAAACCGTCGTGACATCATCTACAATATTTTATTATCTTTTAATTAAATGCATAAACATTAATATATTATACAGCTTAATTTATATCTATAATCTTTAATTGAATAGTACATATATAATATTAACTTAGAAAACACCAGAAAAAAACAATATCAACCAACTTCTGCATTTTTTCCGCAGTTAGATTTTTTTTCAGTCTCAAGCAAAAAATAATATCTTATGATATTAAATTTTTTTTTTCAGTAGTAGTTACCCAAACCATTACCATTAGGTTAATAGCAATTCACATGTATGTCCATCTGTCACTAAATTTCTCAGAAACTCAGCTACCTTGTTGACCTACAAATTTTATCTCAATATCCTAGTGTACGAGATTTTTAATTTTAATTACTTACCTACTCTTATGTAATATCAACTAAATATACAATTTTATGTAGGTATGTTCATTTATTAACCAAAAATGCGAAATATAAAACAAAAGCTAAATTCAGAGCTTTCAGGTAATTACAAAGAATGTTTTATTGTTATGTTCAACTGCGTAATGTTTCAGTATCAAAAAAATGTCCGCAAAGCGTCATAAAAATAAAAATAATTCCTGAACGTTTTTAAACATATAAAAGGAAGGATATGCTCACAATAATTAAGAAATTCGAAGCTTTAAAAGCTATAAAATTTTTAGAAGGAAAACTGGAAATTTAAATAAAATTAAATATCCAATTTAAATAGTTCCAAATAAAATGTAGAATATTTTAATTAACTTGTTCAAAAAATCATTAAGTAAATATTTAGCCTTCAAATTTTTTAAACATATGCAGCCTTTTAACAGCCCAAAATTTCGAAATATTTCGGAAACGGAAAATAAAAAAATAAATAGATCCGATGTCACAAGTACATAATTATAATAAATTTTAGTGCAGATGAAATAAAATTGAAGGTCCAATTAATGTTATGTGACCTTGCTTTGTAAATATTTTGACATGATATTGTCAAGAAATAACTTGACCAAGATCACATGGCCGTGATCTTGGTCAAGTTATTTCTTCAATGATAAACGTGGTTTTAATAAAATTCCCTAAGCATTCATTAGACTTTGAAAAAAAATTAATTTAGTTCTTTCATTACATTATTATTTGTTTTTTATAATTCATGTCACACGCAGTTAATTAATAACCGCTTCAAACAGGACAAAATACTATTTCCTTGCAAATGTTTTATTCAGTCTGAAGTAAAAAATTCTATAAATTAAATTTCTACAATTAAACTTTTGCAAACAGTAAAAGTATCAACCATATCAAAATATTAAACTTTACTACAATATACGTAGAAAGCATACTACCTACCATTCTACCTATACATAATTATTACGCTTCAGGTGGGTTTCACAGACCCGATTACGCAAAACTCGTAACTATTTAAAATTCTAAACACCCTTCTCCTGGGAGATCTCAGCAGTTGGCCTATAAAGAACATAGTTTGACTACAAATTAGTTTTTAATTAGTGCACTAAATTCAACGTTAAATTTCTGTTTATACGCTTAGTGAAGTTCCGCTCTGTTGAACTCAAATTTTTAAATACAACCCGATTCAATTTATATTGTTTTTGTATATTTTCCTTCGCACCCATGCAACTATAATGGGCCACAACGTGGATACTGTTAGTATTGAATTCAATATTTATTAGAGTACCTAATCAAATTCGAATCAATGATCTGGTGTGATTGATCTATTTTATTAATTAAGTAAGAAAAAAAAATTATGTTACTTTGTTTCTGTTACTCCCCTAGATCAAAAACAAGAAAATACTAATTATGTACTAATAACAATAACGTAATATTCCATTCTATTGCCATGTTTTGTGACGACATTTAAACATCAGGAGTAAATTAGGGGATGAAAATTTGTACGTGAAAAACTATCCTACGTGACCAGAGCGTGCAGGGCGGGTGGTTATTTAATTCAGAAATATAATCTCATCTATTATTACGAATTTTTAATTACACGAATACCAGTTTAATGTAAACAACATAACAAAAAAGACGATTTATTGTTACAATAGAAATAATCATCGTAATCATCATAAAGTTACCATACGTATGTATTAATTGCATACTTAAATAAATTTAAAATGAAGAATAATAAAAAGTGTTTTATTACTTTAATGTTTCACGTTTCATATTTTTGTGTTAAAATTTTAAGAATACTCTAGAACAATGAGTAATTCTATAATTTCAGTAAATGGATAAGGAAGTATAATATACTAAGTAAATACATTATAATATATTAATAATGATTATTATAATAAAGGTTGACGTATTAATATTGCAACAAGGGCACATTATTATTGTTAAAACGTCAACTGTCAAATAGTCATGATAACGCTGAACGTTTCCGTAGAATTAAAAAATATATTTAATCCTATTAAAAAACGTAAGGGTAATTTATGCATTTTAAGGTTAGTTAAATCTACCCTTTCACAGAACTGATAAAATAACGTGTAATTTTACCAAGAGCATGATTTACTAAGTTTTTACTAAAGTTGGTTTTACATGAAATATGATAGGTAAGTATAGGTACATACGTTATACATTAGATAATAAAAATTAAATAAATTAATTAATTTAAATAAAAAAAATGGTTATCTTATCTTAATAATATACATACATATATAAATCTCGTGTCACAATGTTTGTCCTCAATGGACTCCTAAACCACTTAACCGATTATAATAAAATTCGCACACCATGTGCAGTTCGATCCAACTTGAGAGATAGGATAGTTTAAATCTCAAATCGTTTTAGAGAAAGCGGGCGATGCCGCGGGCGGTAAGCTAGTAAACTTATAAATAAAATAGCAAAAAATAACTAGGTATACTTAGTTTAGCTTGAACTATTTAGACTTTTTGGTTTGTAATGTATTATTTTTTTGTTTGTTCGCGTAGGTACAATAAATGTCAGCATCACAGATCACAGACACAGGTCAGCATATAGGTAATAATAATATTATAAAGAGGAAAGGTTTGTATGTATGTATGTATATATGGTTTTCACGCATAAACTACTGAACCTATTATAATGAAATTTAGCACACATATAGAGGGTAACTTGGATTAACACATAGGATAGGTTTTATCTCGGAAATCCCACGGGAACGGGAACTATGCGGGTTATCCTTCGAAAACGCGGGCGAAGACGCAAGCGAAAAGCTAGTAGGTAATAGTAGTAATTTATTATAATCAGTGAAATTATGATGTTTTAATAATTAGTAAAGAGTATAATGTAATAATGATAAAAAATCTTGAATGATTGCGATGAACCCTTAATTGCATTTTTGTTGTTTGCACAAAATAACATTTAATAAGACATCGATTAAAAATATATTCGTAAATAAAACGAGCTTATAAAGGTGGACTATTTACCAAATTTTGAATGTTATATTTTAGTAGATAATATATTGTATTATCTAGTTTAAAAAAATTAAAAGTTTAAATGAAGATTATGGTTTTCACATAGAATATGAGATGAAAAAATATCGATCAGTGATTGTTTTAGCAAAATTTGTAGCTCTTTTGTCTGTTATGGCTGTTCTTTGTTTTCGATAATAGGTAACTCTGCCAAGATGAGCAATTTTTTATCATCGTTCTATTTTTAATATTTCAATCATTTAACGTTGTACTGAATTTATTTTTCTCTCAGCACTGACTCATTGTTCTTCGTATTTGATCAATAAATACTTATATTTATTGTTCAGTCAACTTCGATTATGTATTTATTCAAACAGTATCATAAAATAGGTTAAACGCTTTGAAAGATAAAATTACTTCGTGAACTTCAATAAAACAATAATAGGATTTTTATTGCCATTTAACTCAGTAGGTAATTCATTAATTAATTACATCAACATCTCATGTCTTTATTTTATAATGGCAACCTTTTATAATCTACATAAAAAATGAAAATTGCATAACGTGTAGACACATCTCAATACTGAAAAAAAAAAACTCACCACAGACTGCGTATAAAATCACCAATTCTTATCTTGAGCAACACAACTAAATCCCGCCAAAAATTCACGCGCGGAATTCAAATGTCACGACTCGATATCGACTTCGTTCGAACTTCGATTTCGATTCGGCTCTCCTGTGCATACAACAACCTCTAAAGTTGTGTTTATTAGGTTGTTGATTGCACGTGCGCCAAGGCAAGGTGCGCGGCGGCTACTGACAGAGCTGCTGGTCGAACAAACCTTGAAGACTTCTGAAAGCACAGCCGCCCATTACATTCCTCGATCTTAATTAGATACAGTAATTTATTCCAGCTTCGTCCTTTGCTATGTTTTTTACATAGATTGAATTGTCTTTCAGAAAGCTCTAATTGCTTCCGTTATTTTCACTGATCGATTTTTTCAATTTAACCGCACTTATTTTGGTGCGTTTTAAAAACAATGAAAAGTTTTGATTGAAGTATAGATTACTTTAATTTATTCAATATTTATTAAAAATGTAAATTCAATAGTTAGTACGCCCAAATACATTTTACAATGACTTCACACATTAAAAAAATCTAGAGACAGCCTTTCTATAATATCATAGTACCTAAGCTTCTGCACTAAAAAGTATCCTATAGATATTTTTAACGAACATACTATATACATACATCTTTATATCAACTTCCATAACAACACAGTAAAGGTAACAAGCATCTTTGCAGAATTGAAAATAAAATTATATAAAATCATATATGGATTTGCACTAATGTCTAATTGGTCATGCATGAAGCAAAAACTTGAAAATTATGCATTGTTATGCCAAACTACGTCTTTAATTCAGACATTATTATTGTTTTGACATTCTACATGTAATTGGGGTGAACACGTTATGTGAATAACATATTAGTTATGTATTCCCTTTAAAGTTTAGGTTTTTAATTTAGCAAAACCCCTGCAAAAGCTTTACCGGTGGTCAACGGTAAGAATATGTTGTATGACATTATAGTGCTTCTAGAAAAGTCAAAAAATTAACAAATATTTGTGTTTGAGTAATCATTTTACGGAATAGCTAGCTGAACATGTAAATTATCTGCCAGACTACCCTATTCTCTCAGAGGTATAAAAATTCAGTATAAATAAACTTTCTACATCAAGAGAAAGTAAAAAATAATAAAAACTGAATTCTGGACATTTTTTGACTGCTTAATAATAGATAATAATTAACAGAAACAACCACTGACCTATCGATAGAAAAAAATCCGTGTGCAAATATTAAAAAAATATCATTCATCTTGTGGAGACCGGAGAGCCTCATCTAATCACAAGTAAATTTATTTGGTGTTTTTCGTTTTCCAAAGGCAGAATGAAATATTGTAATAAATTAGGAAGTAAAATAGTTAAGGAAGAAATGAAATACAGTGGTAAGATATATTATATAGTTTTCGATATTTATTTAAAACCATTGAGATAATATTACTTCGTATGGAGCAGACACCACGAACAAAATCTGTGCGCCAAGCGCGGCGGCGCGGGGCGCGCGAATGACGGCTAGACAGTCATAGATTATGCGATGTCACTGACTCACCGCTATAGAGGCGACACTTTGTTTCATTCTGTCTAAGTATTTTATTGGGTGCCACTCCTTACATGCACGTTGACTTGAAATTTTCTTTGTACTTACTTAATATTTATTTTAGGTATAAACTGACTTTACTACGCGGGGCTAACAATATCTGGCATATAATATAGGATGATGTAAATAGTGACGTCATATGGAATAACTTAATTTTTTTCGGGTTTTAGGTTCAGTCAGGGCTATGGGAAGTTTCATTCCTTACAAATTGAGCCTTTTTTAGAAAAAAAAATAAAAGCCGTGTAATTTTGTACAAAATGTTTATTTAGTTCATCATCCTCAGAACATGTTCCCGGCTCAGAAATTGCTTGTATTGTTTTTTTTCAGTACTATTGTAGCACACCTTCGGCTAAAATAAATATAACATAATGTTAGTGATGGCTAAAATAATATTTTATTTGTTATACAAATCCGTAAAATTTTATTATTATTACTAACATCAATACAAGGAACAGCAGACTTCTTTAGAAAACGCCTTCCCGCTTTTATGGTATATTTATCCTCATCGCGAAAATGCAATGAACAGACGCAAGTTCTATCGGATGGTAACCAGGTTTATTCACTGCGGTTGTTTGGGACAAATTTTACCCATTTTTCCCTTTCTTCACGGCCCAGACATGGAAACCTTGAATAGAAAAAATATTAATTACTTATCTCTGAACTAGCTGGCTGGCTACGCCCGTGGCTTCGCCCGTGGTTCATATTTCGAAATAAAAAGTAGCCTATGTTCTTTCTCAGGGTCTAAAAATTGTCTGTGCCAAATTTCATCAAAATCGGTCCAGTAGTTTATGAGCCTATTAATTACAATCAAACAAACAAACAAAGTTTTCCTCTTTATAATATTAGTGCAGATAAATAAATAATAATTCAATTATACGTTCAAGTCAGTAGCTTATACAATATAAATTAAAAACTTGATTAAAATCAATTAACAAAAAAAAATTGGTGATTAAGTAATTGATTTTCATATTTCATGATTTCACCTTTTTTCAATTAACAACCAGTCTATGCTTTTCTAAATATGTAAAATTATTATTTTATACTATAAAAATATACGCCAGCAAATATTACTAACAACACTTATTTCATGCCCAATGTCATATCTTAAATTTTTAATCTATAGGTAGCATTCGGATCTGGGCGGTCGCGACCCGGCAGCCGCTGCCCCGCAGCCGCGACCGTGGTCGCGCCGTACCGCTTCGTAGGGAATTGTATGCGATAGTGTCCGACGCAAGCGACCGAGCCGCGCGGCCGAGGGGCGTGGCCTGCTCGCGACCTTGGCAGCGCCGCCGGACCGCTCCGGGAGCAGTACGGTCGCGCTGCTGGCGACGTTTACCGATGAAAACGACGAGTTTTTAGTTGAATTAATTGCTAAAAATCCACCACTTTACGATCCTCGACTCAAAACCTACAAGGATAATGTTATGATAAAATAAATCGATTTTATTCCTCTTTGATGATAGTAAGACCAACATTATTTGATCGTCCTCTTCTTCGTCCTCTATCAGTCTCTTCACGAGTTCTCGCTTTCGTATATTTGACTATTATTTTGACTGAGTGCTGTTTGACTACTGCGCGTGGCAGTCGCTGCCCGGGTCGCGGACGCTGTTATCCGTAAGCTTCTGGCAGCGCCGCACAGCAGTGACAATGTTCCCGGCTGCAGGGCCGCGGCTGCCAGGTCGCGACAGCCCAGATCCGAATGCTACCTTATGACAAATGACGCAAAATGTCGCCCGCCAAAAATTTTGCTCTAACTAAGTTTTAAAAATTATTAACTAGTTACTTACTGATGAAAAGTTATTCCTTTGCACTTTTCCTTATTATTTGTATTATTTGTGCAATATCGTAACACACACGTAGGCATATTTGATGCGTTTCACTTTAAAACAAATAAAAAATGAGCGTGACGTTCGCGCCAATGAGCGAGCAAGCGACTGAGTGCAGTTACGCCAGATGGCGTATGTTGAGCGGAACATAAGTGATGTAGGCGGTGTCGTCTCCATATGTGTACCTCAATGTTTAAAACTAGCTTACCGCCCGCGGGCCGCGGCTTTCTCCCGCTTTGTCTAAAACCTAATAAATTATATACTAAAACCTTCCTCTTGAATCACTCTATCTATTAAAAAAAACCGCATCAAAATCCGTCGCGTAGTTTTAAAGATACAAAGGGACATAGGGACAGAGAAAGCGACTTTGTTTAATACTATGTAGTGATAGTGATGACTATCCAACAGTAAAGTTTGACAACAATTTTATTAAATTAAACCTTTAATAAACATTCATTTGTGCTGCATCTCCCGTTTTCCTATATTTTCCTATTTTTCCCATTGTATGTAATATATCAAACATTGATAGAAAAAAAAAAATATGACACCAATTGACTTAGTTTTTTGTAAACATTAATATTTTATTAGAACAATGAACTTTACGGTTGCAAACAGGTACCTATGGGTAAATTATAATTTTATGCCACCTTTTAACAATGTAACAATTAAACACGCTCGGTTGTTTTTACCCCGATACTGTCTGTATATTTGAGGCAAGAGGTGAAGTTTTATCTTTTATTTTTAGAATTTTTTATTTAAAAGAAGTGAACAAAAAAGCGCTACTGCTTATTAATAAGGATAATGTAATTAATAGTATATATTATGACGACTCAAATGTTTAATTAAGAATAATGGAACGCTATTTACTACATTTTTTTTATAAAAATATTGCGTTACTGCTGACGTATTCGCGCGCAGTGTAAAACGCAAAAAGTAAAATGTTAATAATTAATATTAATAAAATATTAATATAATGAAATAGTTAATAATATTGTTATAATAGTGTTCGTTAGATTTTTTTTCGGAGCAAATTAAAACAAATTAATTAGGGAAATCGGTTCAGCTATTAATTAACTCATGTTGCCTTAATGATCAAGAGAAAAAGGGATTAATATAATAGCTTATTAACTTCACCATGTTTGTGGATTTGACTTTAGACTTGAATTTGACCCACTTTTAATTCAAACTTTGTACACTAATCAAAAAGCGGATGATAATAGAATAATTTCATGAGCGTATCATAATAAAGCATTATCTTTTAAATCAGCAACTTTACAATCTTTTACAACAACAAAAAACTTTTAAAACTTTACAACCTATGTTTCGACCAGGTGCTACATATAAATGTAACAAATTCTTACATTTGTATATTGTTTAAAATCTGTGCGTTTAAAAAATATTAAAATTAAAATGTGTCACAGGCGGAAGTGCACTTTATGTTCGATCACAAATACCTCCGATATAATTCGCAGCAGAAGTGAGGGTTTTTACATGTTTTTACTCCCTGGTTTTGCCCGATTGTAATATGGAAAAGAGAGTGGAATATATGAAACTACTTGTCTACTATCCGTCTATCCATGTTTTTTCTTTGATACAAAAATGGGGTGATAATTATTATGTTCGTGATTAAAAGAAAAAACGAAATCATTATTCAGAAGAATGAATCTGATGGAGCAGGGATTTTTATCAAACGTATTTAAATATTGCATTCGAATGCTTGGATTTAAATTACCTACAGAAAAAAAGTTTATCTCATTGTATATGACGTACAGTGGTGAACTCTTCAGCTGATGCTAGGTCCTACAAATATGCATTTTTTAATTACCCATGGAATTATTAATAAATTTGCAGTCATGTTTATGTTTAGCATATTGTTTTTCAATAATAAATAAACCCACGTATCCCTCTCTATTGCCAAGGAGAAATGTGAATACTCCCTTCCGTATGTAAATTGTGATTTAACTAAGGTCTACATAATAATAACTATTTGCGGAAACAATATTATCAATTATTCAAATTAATCCATAATAATAAATGTGCATAAATTGTCATGAAATTGTTGGATTTACGCGTAAATGTATTTTCCAGGAATTGCATAAAAAATATTAAAATATGGCAAGACAACAAACCAATATGTATACCTAAATTTTATCTTTAATTTGATTTATTCAAATGTTTTTTAAATGCAATAGTACTTACCTAATAAATAAATTAAGAGTAAAATTGTATTTTCATTGATAACAGCTAGCTTTCCGCCCGCGGATTAGCCCGCGCTTTCACAGAAAAACCCGTGTAGTTTCCGTTCCCGTGGGATTTCCGGGATAAAACCTATCCTATGTACCCTCTATATATGTGCTAAATTTCATTGTTATCAGTTCAGTAGTATTTGCGTTAAAGAGTAACAAACATACATACATATAATACACATACATCCATCCTCACAAACTTTCGCATTTATTATATGTATTAAGTAGGATAGGATAGGATAAATACAAATAATACAAATATGTTTTGTAAATATTGATCATATAAACTACACAAAAAGTACGTAAAATTGTACCTACTCATGAATAAATTAATTAATGAATGCAAAGGAAAGAGGAAATTTTTTTTTACAAATCGATTTCATACGTAACGTAGTTACACAAGTAAATTTCAAAATACAATAAAAAGCCTATACATATTTAATACTAGCTGCTCCGCGCGGTTTCAACCCCGTGGCTCCACTCCTGTTGGTCGTAGCGTGATGATATATTATAGCCTATAACCTTCCTCGATAAATGGGCTATCTGACACTGAAAGAATTTTTCAAATCGGACCAGTATAGTTCCCGAGATTAGCGCGTTCAAACAAACAAACAAACAAACTCTTCAGCCTTAAACTATTAGTATAGATTTTAATTGCAACACTAATTGTTTTCTCACTAATTAAGATTTATGCACTTGTACCAAATTATTGATCGTTGTAGTTAATTTCCTATAATAGGCATTTATTATCTTTGTATACTTCCGTTAGTTTTATAGCCTATCTCTATCTATATATATTCAGAAAAAGAGTTTGTGTTCCGAGCACACGTGTCAGCAGTGAAACTTCTTTTTCAATATTCAAAGATAGGTACCAAAATCGTGCCCTCACTCCATGTCCATGCCCAGTCCATGCCGTGACGGTATTTCCATGACGCGACCTTGAAATTTTACTCTCAACGCGCCTAAAGAAGTTTCACTTCAAAAATCGGCACAACTACGGCAAGTTTTATAAAAAGTTGACACATCTAGATAAAAATAATGTTAGTAGTGTGGTTAAGAAAACTAGGTAAAAGATGAAATAAAACACTATTCGGAAGTAAAACATTTAGTTTCATAAAAGCTCTTTTCAAAATATGTTACAACTAGCTTTTCGCCCGCGTCTTCGCCCGCGTTTTCAAAGGAAAGCCCGCATAGTTCCCGTTCCCGTGGGAATTCCGGGATAAAACCTATCCTATGTGTTAATCCAAGTTACCCTCTATATGTGTGCTAAATTTAATTATAATCGGTTCAGTAGTTTATGCGTGAAAACCATACATACATACATATATACAAACCTTTCCTCTTTATAATATTAGTAGCGTTTAGCTACTATTATGTATTCTGTGATATTAGTAAAGATGTATATGGACTATTCTCGATTCATTCAAAGGATATTGTTTAACTATAAACATATAATATCTTTGTTTAATTGTAATATGTAAATTAAAGAATTTAATGTGCGCAATACAAAAGCTTACAATAATTGTAATGCTTTGTATTATTGAACCGATAAATTAATTGTTATTGCTTGTTGCCACTTGCAGTGTATGTCACAGTTAATAAATTAATTAAATTAATTTAGATTTTGTCTAGATAAGTATATCTAATTCAAAATGTAAATCGTCCACTCTCATAACTGTTAAAATTAATAAATATGGAAGTTTTGATGAAATTCTGATACTATTTATAACTCTAGTTTTAACGGAACATATTGAATGTGTAGCTGAAACTCCAATCTTCAATTGATAAAAAAAAAATGTGTGCGTGTACTAGTGTACACACGTAAGAAGTGAAACTTCTTTATGACCTTATTTTTCAAAAAATAATTTACTATATGCAACATTACAGAAATACGTGGAATCACGCGTGGTAGGGATAAGAAAAAGATGGCGCGTAACGGAAAAATGTCACGCGTAACGAAAAAATGTTACACTAAATTTTTTTCCAACCCCGATAAAGAAGTTTCACTTCAATACCGTGGAGTCGATTTTACTGTAGTACATTTTTAACCGGCTTCAAAGAAGGAGGAGGTTCTGTGTTGAACCGTAATTTTTTTCCGATTTTTTTATTCTATGTCCTGTTTATTAACAATACCAATATCACAACAAAAAAATAAAGATACAGTCAATTTAAGAACCTATTACTTTTTTTAAGCCGTTTGCAAATACATTTTGCAAATGAAAGGTAATTTTTTTCTATGGGTCATAATTTTTAATAAATTAAGCAGCTACGTTACCATGACAACTGAACGAGCGGCCTTCCAATTATAAGAGACCCAAACCATTAGTCGACTACCCTCAAAATCGAGTATCAAGGAGTCGATTAACATATAGACGAAGCTTATAAAAGCGTTAAAAATAGGCGTTTTTAAAATGTCCAAAACCGACACTTTACCCGCAACATAAACATGCAACATATTGTTAAACTGCAAGTCATGTAAGTCATTTACTAACTCAGCCCCCGGAATCACAGACACAATAGAAAATGTATTGTGTCGTGGTCAGATCGGGCCGCTCGGGGCTCAATGGGTTAATTGATTAGTTTGCTGTAGTATATTTATCATTCCTTGTGACCGGAAAGACAAGGCTTGCACGTGTATGCACGTCACTACTAGCCTACTAGGGTTTTAATAATAATTGTAACCCTTCCTTTTTAAACGGCGGTAAAAGATTTTATTTTTATTGTTTTTTTTCAATCAAGATTTCTAGAGCAGTTTTTGAGCTTTCTTTCATCGTATAAGAGGTACAAAGTAATGATTAATTATTGAATAATATTTTAATATGTTGCTGAGCGATACCGGTATCAAGGAGATCTGATTCTGTCTCAAGAAGAATGATACAATAATTATTATAATTAATAGAAATATAATGAAGACGAAAGATTCATAGACAAAAACATTATTTTTTTCTTTAAAAACTGCAAATCCAAAGAGACAACGTACTTATTTATGTCTGCGAAAGCAATTTTAATTACAGTATTTTGCCAACAGATGTCGCTATCACCACAATATCAACATTAAGATCGCGCTATTGTTATTTTTTTCCGGCCACATAAATAATCCCTAGACCTTGGTATAGGTATCGCTTCTCGGCCTTTTGGCTAAGATCAAAGTGTAGTATCTGTTCTTTTCAGCTTAATATCTGAAAGTTCCCGCACAGCGGGACCAGTATATTAAACTGATTTTTGTAAACTGACGGGATGTTCGGGGCTCGCTCCACTCCCGTCACGGGTCGGCCCGGCATTGCAGTGCCGCCGGGATCGGCCCACATAATAAAATATAAACGAGATATTAAACTTAAATGCAAATCAGAGATACCTATTACCTGCTGGATGCTTTGTTCATTTATTTTGTGACATGTGCTTGTTAAGACTTGTGTATAAATCAATTATTATACATAATTATTATGCTACTTTATTCATTGCATAGCCACAAACTTCATTATCTTAAATGGAAAATCCAATAAGCAAATATTTTTTTTTTTAACCTGTGAAAATATTACTATGATAATGTACTTAAATATAGAAAATAGTAATTATAAATTTATAACATCAATGTAAATTGTAGAAGTTAGAATCAACCACCAAACATAAGTATAAATTATAATGGTATTTAAATTAAATTCAACTTATCAATCTCAAGAGCGTATGGAGGTAGTATCTAAAAATTCATTGCCATATTAGTATGCATTTTTTACAAAAACACGAGATAACATGGCACGTGCCGCTCAGCCAATCAGCATGCAGTGTTCATTTAAAAATAGACGCTTCGAATGCAATCTATCGAAAAATATTTTTACAGATAAGAATTTTTTTTAACAATTTATTATCACGTGAGATCGACGAATAATTAATAATCCTTTTTTAATCGTAGATTATAATCTAAAACAATTAACAAATTGATGGCAACGATGATAATTACCAAATTAAAATAATATATGTACATAAGAACTTGTTCTGATCATGTTCTGATACGGTCTTCATCATCACTACATAGTATAAAACAAAGTCGCTTTCTCTGTCCCTATATCCCTATGTCCCTTTGTATGCTTAAATCTTTAAAACTACGCAACGGATTTTGATGCGATTTTTTTTAATAGATAGAGTGATTCAAGAGGAAGGTTTTAGTATATAATTTATTAGGTTTTAGACAAAGCGGGCGAAGCCGCGGGCGGTAAGCTAGTTTATGAATAAATATCTCTTCTCCTATACCTATACAATACGTGATTTTAAATTTCATCTGCAAAAGGCACTTAAAGATATTATGATCGAATAATAATAATTAGTGATATAAACATGCAAATCATTGAATTAATTATTTTGTCTTGCAGCTATTTACACTAATGTAACTTATTTGTTTTTACTGTATTCATAATTGTTATTGCACACGCGAATACCATGTTAATATACTAAAATAAGATATAATAATTATGAATTAAGATGGCCCTGGATATCGCCGGTCTTATCTTATACATTAATATTTAAATTTTAAATAAATAATTTAGCAGATGAGTTATCTTCTTAATTAATATATATAAATCTCGTGTCACAATGTTTGTCCTCAATGGAATCCTAAACCACTTAACCGATTATAATAAAATTCGCACACCATGTGCAGATCGATCCAACTTGAGAGATAGGATAGGTTTTATCCCGGAAATCCCACGGGAAAGGGAACTATGCGGGGTTTTCTCTGAAAACAAGGGCGAAGCCGCGGGCGGAAAGCTAGTAAAATATAAAAAATAAGAAGTTAAAAGTATAAAACAAAATCTGTTCGTCGATCTGTTTCTAAGATTTCTTTGACAGATGCTGACATTTGACACACTTTTACCTGTTTAGAAAAATTATTTTATACGAATATTATAACCCTAAAAATCTAAGAACCATTTTTTAGGAACTAAATCGGGAAGTCTGCGTATTCGAAACGTTTTCTTTTTATTCACGTCTAGTTTTTGTGCAAAAATAACAGGCACGTACGACTGTTTGACATTTAAAAAATAAATTAAATTCACTAGGAAGTAACCTGAGATTGCCTGAGATTATAACAAATTCGTTAAAAAAGCTTTGTAGAGCGAATCCATTTTGCGATCTACGCAGTTACGGTTGTTGTGATGCTACTGATTTATGCAGAATAATAGTATTTTATATATAAATAAAAAAATATAATTTTATGTATTTTAGGCAAAAAGCTGAGCAAAATAATAAATACATTGTGCAAGATTTAAGAAAATCAGTAGTTTTGACTATCTATTTCATACAAACTTAAAAATAAGAGACTGAGTTTTCTGATATTTTCGAGTGAGTTTTCTGTTTATAGTATCATTTTACTGTGATTTTACTCATTAGGTAAAGTACTTTCGATATCAGTTTAGAGTTTTTTGATATATGTGATAGTTACGGAAGAATCGCCTGTGCACACTTAACAATTACACCCTGTATACGGTTACGTCAAAAAATGTCAAATAGGACCGTGGAGCGGTAAAAGCTCTACATTAAGTGAACCTATCTCAATTGCAACTAACTACAAGCTGTTACACTCAAATACTACAAAATTTAGTTAGTATTTACTACTCGAATCGGTGGTAGTTTTTGAAATATGACTATTCATAAATACTTGAGTTTATACGAATAAACAATAATATTTATAATAACAAAAAAACCGACTCCTAATTTATGCAGCCTATTCTAATTACAAGGACAATTCAAGTCAAAAGTCAACAACATAGCCCTCCTTTTTTCGCAGTCGGGTAAGTTTTTGAGGTCTTTGCGGAAAACATGGTAGCCTCAGCCGCGACCTCAAACGATGGAAACTAATAACTTTCGCGAATAACTCAATGAAATCAGGAAAATCATTTCGCGGTATTGTCATTCATTGTTTTATTCCTTCAAGAATGATTTACATTAAAGACTTCCGTGGAAAATTTGTTGCAATTAGGTAATTGTTTTTAAATTGAAAATATTTTTTGTGACACTAAAAATATTTTAAACCGCGGAGTCTGTATCTAGACAAAAAAAGGCGCGTGTGCCGAGCACACGTGTCAAAAGCGAAACTTCTTTGGCAAGTTTCAAAGATACCAAAATGGTCGCTTTACTCTATGACGTGACGGTATTGCCATGACGCGACCTAGAAATTTTACTCTCAACGCGCCTAAAGAAATTTCACTTCAAAAAAGTAAGTACAAAAACTAGTAAAGAATTAATTTCTGACATTTTTCTCGTGTTAAAATTAATATGAAACGCTTATAAAGATAAGGTTAGGCTATTTCAATAAGCCCAATTAGAATAATGTAAATAAAAATTAGAATTTGGTAATCTGTGGTAAATCTAACTTCCTATTTTGAATATTGTGCAATATTTAAATCATTTATTATTTTTCTAACGTCATATCACAAAGCATGGGCGTAGCTAGCCATGGGCTCAGGGTGGGGCAACAAAAAAAAATTATGTAACTAGCAACTATAGCCGAAGTCTTATCCCGGTTAATTTTTAGGGCTTCGTACCTCAAAAGGAAAAAACGAAACCCTTAGAGGATAACTTTGTTGTCCGTCTGTCTGTCCGTCTGACCTATTTTCTCAGGAACGCGTAGCTGTATCAAGCTGAAATTAATATTAAATACTAAAGTCTACCGTCTCTTGAAGCTGAGAAAAAATCAAACTTATAAATCAATACAATCAAAAGATACAGTCGTTTATGTTGCAAATATTCAACCTTTCATCGTTCGACGATCATTTCGACCTTCTTCGATAAATGAGCTATCTAACACCGAAAGAATTTTTCAAATCGGACCAGTAGTTCCCGAGATTAGCGCGTTCAAACAAACAAGCAAACTCTTCAGCTTTATAATATTAGTATAGGTAGATATAGTTTA
>CAJQZM010038753.1:6093-17508 GCA_907164665.1 Colias nastes
CAGAAGTGCGCAACACGAACACGCCCGAAGAGCGTCTCCACGAGCTGTGGTCTGGTATAGAAGCGGCTAAGCGTGCGAGGGAGAAGGAGAGCGCCCGCCGCGCCGCGTGGCTGAAAGAGAGGGAAGATAAGAGGGCAAGAGCTGAGCGCACGTGGCGTCCGAACGCTCAACCTACTGCAGCGGGTGAGTGTGTGTTTGTATGTGTAAATATCAGGAATTACAAACTAACGCGCACAGATACACAATTTATGTACATTGGCAAGACACATAAGTGTGTTGCTAATGTATATTGTGTTTACACACAAACAGCAATTAATTTTGTGTGTATGTCGTGGCCATATCGTAGATTTGCTAATTTCATGAAATGAGCAAATCTATACTAATCTATACTAATATTATAAAGCTGAAGACTTTGTTTGTTTGAACGCGCTAATCTCAGGAACTACAGGTCCGATTTGAAAAATGATTTCGGTGTAGGATAGCCCATTTGCCGAGGAAGGCTATAGGCTATAATATATCATCACGCTAAGACCAACAGGAGCGGAGCAATGCGGGTGAAACCGCGGGAAACAGCTAGTCTACGATATGGCCACGACATGTACACATAATTAAAATGAAAACTTAGTAATATTTACGTTAATTCACTGATACTAAATACTACAATTTTTTTATAGAATTAAATTCACTTTATGAACATTTGAATAAATAAATTAATGATTAATAAAAATTAGATCATGAGACTTCGCCTTATCTTGACCACACTAATAATTATACTACAATGTCACCCATGATCCCAAATCTGCCATCGAATTTCTTTTAAATATATATATTTTTTAACCGACTTCAAAAAAAGGAGGAGGTTATCAATTCGTTTCAAATATCAATAACTGGTACACAATATTATACACTGATAAAACAATATATAAATTTGACACCGTGCCGAGCGCAAGTGTCAGAAGTGAAACTCCACAATACCAAAATCGTCGCCTTACTCAATGACGTGACGGTATTGCCTTGAAATTTTACTCACTTGAATTTGTGATTGCATCATTAATGTAAATTACATCATGTAAGAAATATGTTAAATAAAAGAAAATGTTTGCGTGTACTAGTGTACACACGTAAGAAGTGAAACTTCTTTATGACATTATTTTTCAAAAAATAATTTACTATATGGAACTTTACAGAAATACGTCGAATCACGCGTGGTAGGGATAAGAATAAGATGGCGCGTAACGGAAAAATGTCACGCGTAACGAAAAAATGTTGCACTAAATTTTTTTCCAACCCCGATAAAGAAGTTTCACTTCAAAAAAAACGCGTCTAAAGAAGATTCACTTCAAAATTATAATCATTTTTATATATTGATATATTACAGCAACATCGTCGACACCCTCTTCGCCGCTACTATCGTCGTTGCTAAAATCGACCCCTGTGGTCACGACACCGCAGCACATAACACATCCCGCTAATGTGGTTGGTGAGTGAATTGATTTGATTTGATATTTGATTTGATTTGATATTTGATTTGATTTGATATTTGATTTAAATTGATATTTGATTTGATATTTGAATTGATTTGAACTATGGAGTTTCTTGCCGGTTCTTCTCCATAGATACTGCTTTCCGAATCGATGGTAAATGTTAAAAATATTTAATGACGTTTCAAAAGTGCTTCTCGAAGAAGTCTAATTGAATAAATAAATGTTTGAGTTTGAGTTTGATTTCAATCACAACATACATGTGCTTTTAAAATTACAGAACAGATTTTGATGGGATTTTTTGTCATAGATTAACTGGTTCTCCAGGAAGGCTATAGTATATAATTTGTTAAGATTTAAAACAAGCAGGTGAAGCCGCGGGCGGAATGCTTACTAATTATTATTATAGATCTGAAAGAAAATATTGTTTTATTTGTCTTTGATGGAACAAAGTAATTAACAAATTTTTAAATGTAGATAGTTAAATATTATATTATATTACTTCAATCGTTATCGATATATTTTTGTAATTGGATACTTTAACTTCACTTTTGTTTTAGTTCTTTATATTGTAATACTAGCTTACCGCCCGCGGCTTCGCCCGCTTTGTCTAAAACCTAATAAATTATATACTAAAACCTTCCTCTTGAATCACTCTATCTATTAAAAAAAACCGCATCAAAATCCGTTGCGTAGTTTGAAAGATTTAAGCATACAAAGGGACATAGGGACAGAGAAAGCGACTTTGTTTTATACTATGTAGTGATAACATATTGACCGCCTCCTTGGTACAGTGGTTGACGCGTGAGCGTAGAACCGAGGGGTCCCGGGTTCGATTCCCGGTGGAGACGAAGAAAAAAAAATGTCTCGGTCTGGCAGAACACAGAAGGCTGATCACTTGTCCCTAAAGAAAATCGATCAGTGAAACAGATGTATGCATAATGCATCTGCCCCTTACCCCACTACGGGGACACGGGACTTCACTTTTATGTAGTGATAACATATTGTTAACATTATTATGTCTTTTTCGTACTTTCAGACGCCATATCTCCAAGTGCAGGAGCACCCACACTATCCCTTCTTTTGGAACAACCACATGAAAATAAACACGCCGCCATAGAACATATAAAGAGTCAGTTGGTGCAAATTGAACATCAGTTGAAAGGTGAGTTGGTCAAAGTGGTGGTAAAAGTGTATTTGAGTTGGTCAAAGTGATACTAAAAGTTGATTTAAGTTGGTCAAAGTTATCGTTAAAGGGGTTTTGGGTTGGTAAAAGTTCATTTGATTTGGTCAAATTTAATGACAAATTAATTAATACGAATCGATAAAATAATGTGAATTTGACATCATTATAGCCAATTTAAAATTAATACGCCGAAAAGCCACAGGTTCGAAACCCGCTCGAAATATTATTAACTTTTTGACATTTTAATGTTGTGATAAAGACAATCATTATCATTTTGTTCCAGCTAGCACCAGCTCCCCCTCCCTGCCCCCATCCCCATCCCTCCCCTCTCTCCCCCCTCCCCTCCCCCTGCCTACCCCCCTCCCCACCCCCTCAGTGGATATTGACGATATAGAGATCAAAGCGGAGGATGTTTACGCATTCAGAGATATAGATATTAATATACCGCCCGTCGCTGCTATGCATAAGGGGACGCAGAGGTTAGTTTATTGTGTATTTTTATTTAACATTAGCTTTCCACCCGCGGCTTCGCCCGCGCAGTCAAAGAAAAACCCGCATAGTTCCCGTTCCCGTGGGATTTCCGGGATAAAACCTAGCCTATATTACTCGTGGATAATGTAGCTTTCGAATGGTGAAAGAATTTTTAAAATCGGTCCAGTAGTTTATGAGCCTATTCATTACAATCAAACAAACAAACATACAAAGTTTTCCTCTTTATAATATTAGTGTAGACTAGCTTCCGCCCGCGACTCCGACCGCGTGGAAAAATTAAGATTTATTTTTTTCTACGTATTTTTTCAGGATAAAAAGTATCCTATTTTACGCCCAGGCTAATAATGTATAATTATAACAAGTTTCATCGAAATCGAACCGTTTTCGCGTGATGTCTTCACACACAGACAGACAGACAGACAAAAATGTTTTTAATCACATATTTGGGTTTGGTATCGATCCAGTAACATCCCCTGCTATTTATTTTTTCAATATTTTCAATGTACAGAATTGACCCTTCTACAGATTTATTATATGTATAGATTATTGTTGCTGATAATCATGCATATACAGGGTGTAATCGTTAAGTGTGTACAGGCGATTATTTCGAAACTATTACAGATATCAAAAAACTTTAAACTGATATCGAAAGTACTTTACGTAATGAGTGAAATGGCCATAATAATTTTTTAAAAATAAAACGAGAAATATTTATTTTATTGCCGCTTTCCTTTGACTCGTGGCGCATTCGTACGAATCGTGCCTAGGGGGGCAGGGGGGGCTTCGCGTGTTATTTCTAAAAATAAAATAATTTATACAATTGAACATTTTCCAGGGTCGATAAACAATATAAAAAAGAGGACGAACAGACAAACGAACCACCACAGCCTATACAGGAGGAAATTAAGGTAAGTTTTATGTGTATTTTTAGAAATTAAATGCAATTTATATAAGTGTTTTAAAATGTGTGTAAAGAAGAGAAATTATCAGTTTCATATTATTATAGACAATATATACCTTTATCGATTAGATTTTGATAAATGAAATATAATAATATTATGAAGAGGAAAGGTTTGTAATTATGTATGTATGTATGGTTTTCACGCATAAACTACTGGACCAATTTTTTGATGTGAACATAGGCTACCTTTTATTGCGAGATATGTATCACGGGCGAAGCCGGGGCGGACCGCTAGTAATAAATATAATGCATTGGTTTTATTAATTGTGACAGAAGAAATAATGTATTATTACATTATAAAATAATAAATATTTAAAAGTAGGAAAATTCAAAAAAATCTTTTTTTTATTATTATAGATGGAAACCGAAGAGACCGAGCAAATCGTCGAACCGGCTATCGTTGAAACAACTGATGTAGAAATGGTAATTATCATGACAATTAGTATTTTCTGTTTTAAACCTTTATTAATATTGGCTACATCCTACTAATATTATAAATGCGAAAGTTTATGAGGATGTGTGTGTGTGTGTGTGTTTGTTACTCTTTCACGCAAATACTACTGAACCGATTACAATGAAATTAAGCACACATATAGAGGGTAACTTGGATTAACACATAGGATAGGTTTCATCCTGGAAATCCCACGGGAACGGGAACTATGCGGGTTTATCTTTTAAAACGCGGGTGAAGCCGCGGGCGAAAAGCTAGTTCTTTATAAATTATACTTATGTTATTTTTCTTACTTAGACAGAGGAAGTGCCAATAGAATTGCCACCGGAAGTGCCAGAAAAGCCCCCCACCCCGCCACAGGAACCGGAAGTGAGGGTGTCGTTCCCGGAAGTCAAGTTTCCGACGACGGAAATTAAGGTCATACAGCCTGAAGTAATGAAGGTAAGTTAAATTTATTGTAGAGGAGTTTTTTTATTTC
The DNA here is from genome assembly GCA_907164665.1 of Colias nastes. Taxonomy (NCBI): domain Eukaryota; kingdom Metazoa; phylum Arthropoda; class Insecta; order Lepidoptera; family Pieridae; genus Colias; species Colias nastes. Next base: position 11,143 of record CAJQZM010038753.1, read on the forward strand.
AAAAAATACTTATCAATAAATTTTAAAAATAATTTTACTATTTAAAAAGTTTACATTTTTTTACTAACTGACATTTTAAGCTGTAGTATTTTTTATTCCGTCTCGTCGATTGAGTAATCGAAGCCGGGAGAAACAGATAGTTTATTATTTATTCAAATAAATGTTATTTATCTTGGCAGATTGTTAAATGCATATATGAACCATTTTGGTATACAAAGACAAAAAGTTTAATCGAAATTGGTCCAGCACTTTAGAAGCAATATAAAACCAACCATAATACAAATTTCAGGTTAAAGAAGAGATACAACCCAAGGAACCGGAGACTCCACCCCAAGAAGAGACGGTAGAAGTTGTTCAAGAAGAGAAAGAGAAAGAGATACCGGTAGTTGAAGAAGAGCCGCCTGTTAAAGAAGAGATCGTAGAAGAGTGAGTTTGATCTCTTGAGTTATTAACAATTTAAAAAAATTGATATTTCATGGTTTTTTATTACAATAAATGCAAAACAATAGTCTGAGAAAGAATTAAACTCAAGGAAAAACACACAAACAAAAAAAAAATCATCACAACAAAAACAACTTTATCACTTATAAGCTATCTCTTCCAGGCATATAACTAGCTAGCTTTTGCCCGCGGCTTCGCTCGCGTTCAGAAGTATTATTATGAGATTATTTATTTTTGTGTAATCCCCTTGGGGGTAGAATTGATCAAAATCCTTTCTTAGCGGATATCTACGTCATAACATCTGTTTCATTCTTTCATCCCCTATTTTATCCCCTAACGGGGGGGGGGGGGGTCAATTTATCAAAATCATAAGGGGATGCCTACGTCATAGTAGCTTTATGCATGTCAAGCCAAAAAGTACATATTCAACCAATTCGGTTTAAAATTGACAAAGTATCATAAAAATTTCATCCCTATTTTATACCCTTGGGGGTATAATTGAACAAAATACTTTCTTAGCGGATGCCTACGTCCAAATTTCAGCCCGATCCGTCCAGTGGTTTGGGCTGTGCGTTGATAGATCACTGTCAGTCAGTCTGTCAATCACCTTTGATTTTTATATATATCTATATATATAAAACTCAAAGGTGACTGATATAGTGATCTATCAACGCACTGCCCAAACCACTGGACGTATCGGGCTGAAATTTGGCATGCGGATAGATGTTATAACGTAGGCGTCCCCTAAGAAAGGATTTTAGAAAATTCATCCCCTAAAGGGGTAAAATAGGGGATGAAAACTTATACCATGAAAATTTATCTTTTCCACGCAAGCGAAGCTGCGGGCAACAGCTAGTACATAATAAACATAAATTACAGACCACAAACACAACAACAACCAGAGCCAATAATTGAGGAAGTACAACAGCAACAAAAAGAAGACGAACCACCGGAAGTAGTAAGTGATGACGTCATGGAGATACATCCGGAGGATATACCGCTTCCGCCGGAAGAACCGCCCGCTGGTGAGTGAGTGTGTGAGTGGGTGAGTGAGTTAGGGGGTGAGTACTAACTAACTCATTCGAGTTAGTTAGTACTCACCCCCTCACTAACTAACTAACTCATTCGAGTTAGTTACTGAGTGAGTGTGTGTGTTAGGTAGTCTGTTAGTGAACGAGTAAGTTAGTCAGTTATTTAGCGAGCGAGTGTGTCAGTGTGTTAATGAGTGACTAACTGAGTTAGTGAGTGTGTTAGTGAACGAGTAAGTTTGTCAGTTATTTGTATTTGTATGCGTGTGTTAATTAATAAGTTAGTGAGTTTTTGTTTATCTGTTCAGTGTTTTTTTTTTATTATTTTAAAAAGGTGAATGAAAATAAATGAGATAGACGTACGTTGTAATCCATTACGTTTTTACCAAGCTTGCAAACAAATTTTATTTATTTGTAAGTTAATATTTAAATTTATAAAGTTCCAGAACCGATGAAAGAGCCGACACCACCGCCGGAAGTCAAAGAAGAGAAACAAGAGATGGAAGAAGTGAAGAAAGAGACGGAAGAACAGAGTGGAGAAGAGAAGGGAAGAGAAACGGAGGAAGATAGGAAGGATGAAGACGCTGAAGTGAGTTTGACAAAAATAATCCTCAATATTATCTATATATATAAAACTCAAAGGTGACTGATATAGTGATCTATCAACGCACAGCCCAAACCACTGGACGTATCGGGCTGAAATTTGGCATGCAGGTAGATGTTAGGACGTAGGCATCCGCTAAGAAAGGATTTCCCGAAATTCTTGCGGGAACGGGGAAAAACGGGGATGCACGTACAAAGTCGTGGGCGGAAGCTAGTATAATATAAACTATGGTAAAAAAGAGCGTGTGCCGAGCACATGTGTCAGAAGTGAAACTTTTGGCAACATTCAAAGATATACATTACTTACTACAAAAACCACCAAACTATATTTTTTGGCTGTATTTTTTTTTTGGCTTTGTTACCTTAGAACTTTTGACTGGATGAACCGATTTTGATGATTCTTTTTTTATAAATAATGCTAGTAGCTTTCGTGAGTTCCATTTAAATTTGGTCTATTTCTGGCGGCTTTAGTTTTTTTATTAAAATAATTATTGTTTATACACAATTATTATAAATAAACAAGCTTTCCGCCCGCGGCTTCGCCTCCTATATCTAGAACTTAATAAATTATATACTAAAACCTTCCTCTTGAATTACTCTATCGATTAAAAAAACCCATCAAAATCTATTGCGTAATTTTGAAGATCGAAGCATACAAACACACATACTCTTTCAGGACTCAATTCCACTAAAGGAGATGATAAAAGAAGAACCTTTAGCGCAAGAGAAGAAAGAAGAAGACACGCACACAGAGACGGATGACGACACGCCCATGGAGGTGAGATCTCTTACTTACTCTTATAACTCTTTTTTTAAGCTATTGCATAGCTTCTATCGTGGGCCTTGAGCACGGGGACCGAATCGAGAAATTCCGTAACGAAAAAACCTCACGCTCCCCACTCCGACGGGCGGAGGTGTGGCTTGAAGGCATAGCATGCAATAGCTTTACTGCGGCAGTCCCCGAGTGACACACGTCGTTTTTCTTTTATATTGGAATGTAATGGGTCCTTCCATTACATTACAAACACAATACACAAAAATTACATACAAAAAATCACTTAAAAAAATTGATAAAATTTAGATAAATTAAAATATAAAATCTTATGCGGTCTAATAAAATTCTTTATATTATTACATTTACAGTTGAGTAGAGAAGAAGAGAAAGACGGAAAGAAGAAAAGAGATTATTCGAGAAAGAAAAAATCCGATTCAAGAAGTAAGTGAATTTTGTAATACATTGTACATATTGTTCTTACACTAGCTGTGCCCCGCGGTTTTACCCGCATGGCTCCGCTCCTGTTGGTCTTAGCGTGATGATATATAGCCTATAGCCTTCCTCGATAAATGGGCTATCTAACAATGAAATAATTTGTTCAAATCGGACCAGTAGTTCCTGAGATTAGCGCGTTCAAACAAACAAACTCTTCAGCTTTATAATAATACTAGCTTACCGCCCGCGGCTTCGCCCGCTTTGTCTAAAACCTAATGAATTATATACTAAAACTTTCCTCTTGAATCACTCTATCTATTAAAAAAAACCGCATCAAAATCCGTTGCGTAGTTTTAAAGATTTAAGCATACAAAGGGACATAGGGACAGAGAAAGCGACTTTGTTTTATACTATGTTGTAGTGATAATGTTGTTTTTTCGACTGACCGGTTGGCTTGGTTGGTAGTGACCCTGCCTTCCAAGCCAGAGGTCGTGGGTTCGATTCCCACCCGGGGCAAATATTTGTGTAATGAACATAGATGTTTTCTCTGTGTCTGTGTGTTAATTATCTATTTAAGTATTTATTTAAAGTAATATATGTTTATCAGCCATCTGGTTTCCATAACACAAGCGAAAGCTTAGTATGGGATCAGATCGTGCCGTGTGTGAAAATTATTGTCCTGAAATATTTATTATTCTCAGCATGTTCAGGGTCGGAAAGTGCTCCGGAATCTCCCAGTTCGAGCGAGGCTGAGAGACAGCATCGCTTGTGGAGGAAGAGCGTCATGCTTGTATATGGCAGGTCAGTAAATGCTGTATTTCAGTGCTGATTTTGATTTTTTGTTAGTGAAGTTAGGTTTTAGCTTTGTTTAATGAGAAGCTGTTAAAGATACTGGCTTTTTTTGCTTGTATATGGCAGGTCAGTAAATGCTGTCTTTCAGTGCTAATTTTGATTTTTTGTTTGAAAGGTTAAGTTAATAGTGTTCTTAGCTGTGTTTAGTGAGTCGGTCAGATATCATTGACTTTGTACTTGTTGTGGGAAGTCAGTAATTGCTGAATTTCAGTGCTGACAATTTTGATTTGTTAAAAAGTCAGTAATTGTTCCCTTTTGGTAGTAGTTTTAAGTTTAACTCGTAACAAATGCGATTTTTTGTATTTTATCCTGCTATGAAAAGGTTTAAATTTTTTTTTGTGTTATTTGTATTGCAATTTTTAAATTATAAAAAAAAACCGCCCGAATTGATAACCTCCTCTTTTTTTTGAAGTTAAAAATGAATACATACTCTTATAGGTTACATGGTAGATTTACGATTAATTTTTTTTAAAGATATCAAGTAAATATATAATAATATGTTACATAATATTATATTGTGTCTTTTTTCAATCAATATACACTATGTTTGTAACCAGGCTCTGCGCGCACAAGTACGCGTCTCTATTCCTCCGTCCGATCACCGATGACGAGGCGCCCGGCTACAGCCAGTTAATTAAACGGCCGATGGATTTGTCAACAATACGCCGGAATATTGACTCGGGGGTTATCAGGTATATTATGTTCTAGATTTCCGCCCACGTTTTCAAAGAAAAACCCGCATAGTTCCCGTTCCCGTGCGATTTTCGGGATAAAAACTATCCTATGTGTTAATCCAAGTTACCCTCTATATGTGTGCTAAATTTCATTGTGATCGGTTCAGTAGTATTTGCGTGAACAAACACACACACACACATCCTCACAAACTTTCGCATTTATTATATTAGTAGGACTTAACAATTCATATATTATTGAATTTTATATTTTTATGGCATTCAAATGATTTATAAATATAAATTTATAAAGAATAGAATAAATTCGATTGCTCTGTCGGGTCACGAGTGACCGAGTTGGTCAGGCATCCGCACCGGAATGGCGCGAAAGGATGCGGGTTCGAGTCCCGCTGAGTGATCGAATTTATTCTACCCATACCAATATTATAAATGCGAAAGTAACTCTGTCTGTCTGTTACTCAATCACGCCTAAACTACTGAACCAATTTTCATGAAATCTGGTATGGAGATATTTTGATACCCGAGAAAGGACATACTACTTTTTATCCCGGGAAAATGACGCAATCCCGGAAATCCCTCCGAAACGGGAACTGTGGGTTTTTCTTTGACTGCGCGGGCGAAGCCGCGGGCGGACCGCTAGTTCTTTATAAATTGAAATTCATATCTTTAATAATTTAAATTGTTCCTTTACAGAACAACAGCGCAATTTCAACGCGACGTGCTTCTAATGTTAACCAACGCTCTAATATACAATAGTAGTTCGCACAGTGTATACACTATGGCGAAGGAGATGTTTGAGGAGGTGAGTTACACTCAAACTGTACTCAAACTCAAGTCATACTCAACTCACATTTAACTCAAACTAAAAGAACACGCATATTAAAATCTACTCGAGGTAAAAAATTAATTAAGAGATGAGTGATACTCAAACTCCAGTCACACTCAATTAAGACTAAAAGAACAAGTAGGTAGTTCAAAATTAACTCGAAATTAGAAATAGTTAGAAGGAGATTTTTAATATGAACTATCAAAACGAACCTTTTAATTTGTGATAAGTATAACGTGTAGATAATTAACATACTTATATAGATAATTACCACCCAGACACAGAGCAAACATCGATGTTCATCACACAATTTTTTCCCTGGGTGGGAATCGAACCCCTGCCCCTGCAAGGCAGGGTCACTACAAACTATATATAAATGGGCTATCTAACACCGAAAGAATTTTTCAAATCGGACCAGTAGTTCCTGAGATTAGCGCGTTTTAAACAAACAAACTCTTCAGCTTTATAATATTAGTATAGATTGAAACTGTCTTACCACTAAAAACTTTAGACAGACTTTAACTTTAAGCGCGGGTTCTCTTTAATCTGGTTTTGTCGTATTTCACATAGACAACTATTAAAGTGACAGATCCCTGGTTTAAAGTTAGACTGTGTTTAAATTGTTTTGTGGTAATTCTAAAAGTGTTTAATTTGTAAAATAATATAATATTATGCAGGCACAATCCCAGTTGGGCATGCTGGTAGCAGCACAGG
>CAJQZM010038755.1:0-13603 GCA_907164665.1 Colias nastes
GTTACGGAATAATCGCTTGTGCACACTTAACGATTACACCCTGTATATCTTCCGACATGACAAGCAACTTTGTTAAAGTGGTTTCCCTTGTTAAGGGCTCCTGATAGCCCCTAATATAAGTTGTATAATATTAGTCTCATTCAGAAAACGAATGAAATTAATCTAGTATGGTTCTACTTACAATAAAATCTCCTAAAAAAATCCTAACCCATAATCGTTTTGTACAGCCACCAATCCCGAAGAAACCTTGGGCAGATATACTCGATGCCACTCGTGAAGGTCCAGTTTGTCCACAAATATATATGGTGTATAACAGGTCACAAATGAACGAAGACTGTTTATTCATAAATATTTATGTACCAGCTAACACAACAAATAAATTAATGCCGACTCTAGTGAATATCCACGGGGGTGCATATTCCATACTATCGGGAAATATTGACTACATGTATGGGCCACAGTTTTTATTACAAAAAGACATTATTTACGTATCAATGAATTTCAGGTGAGTTTGATAAAATGCGTCTATAGTATTCAGAATGAATAATAATTAAAGACTAAAATGCATCTCTAACTCTGAGCCAAACCTTATCAATTGATGTTTGTACTGTACACTAAGTAAACACAATATTATGATTATGCACACATAATGATTATATTATCATTTATATATACATAATTTAATTGGTGAAAAACCATTTTATTGAAGCGATATTCAGAACAATTAGCATAAAACCTATTATAAATAAAATTGAAGTGTGTAGCATTTCAAAATAACTGTGATTTCGCATACGAGTCGAGTCGAGCTAAACCCAATTTTTTTTTTCTTTCTCATCTTTCTATTTCTCTTTGAAACTCTTTCTCTGGAAGGTACCTCACTCTTTTTTGATTTATTATGCAATTAACGCAATTTTAGTTTTTAGATTACATGCATTTGGATTTTTATCACTTGACATTAACGAAGCTGCAGGAAATGCTGCAGTTAAAGATATCATACTTTCGTTACAATGGGTAAAACGAAACATTATTTATTTTGGTGGAAACAATAAACAGATAACATTAATTGGTAACAGCTCCGGAGCTTCGTTAGTACATTTATTGATGTTTTCAAAAAAATCAACAGGGCTTTTTCACCAAGTAATACTTTTAAGTGGTACAACGCTAGGGCGCAGATTATTTTCCAAGTACCCTAAGTATATTGCATTTCTATTAGCACAGGAGCTAAATATAAAAGCAAATAATTCAAGGGATTTAGTACGCAAACTAAAAGAAACCGACGCCTTTGACATAGTTGATGCTTACTCACGTATGAAGTATGGCGACCATAATGTTTTAAGAACATACTCAACGCTTGCTCCATGTGTTGAAATAAACTCTACAGAAGCAGTAATAAACGTCGATCCGATGAAAGTATTGAACGAAGGATTACCACAAAATGTGAGAGTTATTACAGGATTCAACACAAACGAAGGACTTTATATGTTACCGCACATAAAGAAGAATTATAAAGAACTTTTCAAACTGATACAGAACCCCGAATCTCTTATACCGTCAGATATAGAATATCCACATGGCTCTCCAAAAGCAAAGAAACTGGCAGACTCTATATTGGAATTTTATTTTGGAAAAACCAAGCGGACCGGCAATGATTCTTCCATATCTCAACTACAATGTTTAATCGAATACATTACAGATATACAGTATATTTATTCTATTGATTATTGGGTCAAAAAGCATAAGGCTCGAAATGATAGTAAGGAATTATTTCTTTATGAATTTGCATTTGATGGTGAATTGAATTGGGCAAAGTGTAATTATGGTATACATGCCTCAGGAGTAGCACATGCAGATGAGTTGGGATACATCTTTTTAACTGAATGTACTAAGCGTTATTTTGACGACGGTATTATGGAAAAGAGAACGAAACGAATGTGGCGTGTAATGCAAGATTTATTCAGTAACTTTATCAAATTTGGGTAAGATCATAAATATCATCTTCTATTAGTTTGTGATAGATGATCAATGTTGGCTTTGGATTACAAAAAAATAATGTAACAAAGGATAAATATTTCTTTAACTGATTAACAGTTTTTGTCATTACTTTTTTTTTTTTTTTGTTAAATTTCCAGATTAATATTTTTCTTCATTTTAACAAAGTGATCTCAAATAGCTCACCCACTATTACTGTAAATTAATATATTATAGTGAAAATAAAAGCACGTAGACGCAAGGATTTTAATTTTGTTGGACGTTATTTATTTTCATTTAAGTATATAAACTTTTTATAAAGTTAAATGTTATCTTTTTTAAATAGGAATCCGACCCCTCCGGACTATGGCATGATTTGGCCGGAATATGGTAAAAACAGAAATTATGTTCGATTAAATGACGTAATTGAAGTATTACAATGTCACACGGCTAAAAGAGCGAAAGGTATGAAATTTTGGGATGATGTGTATAGTGAATACAAAGATTATGTTAAAAATGGAGGTGTTTTGGAAATAAATATGATGCCCTAAAATACTATACTTGTTTAACTTTTTCCATTAAACAAATACATATTTAAATACTTTTGAGAATTTTTCAAATCATAGAATTGATCTAAAATTCTCTGTTTGGTACATTGATTTAAGATAAAAAAGAAACCCAAAAATAATTTTAAATTAATTTATTTTTTTCACCATAATTTTAATTTTAACACACTATCTTACGCACTAAGTTCACCAATGTTAACTTTCTCTCTTGCTTCTTGAAAAGCGGCTATAAGAGAGGCTAACTCTATCCGCTCGCTACAACCACTCGCGAGACGAGCTTCCGAATCTGCCATCTTTATAAGCAATAATATCAACACTTCGGGGGGTAATTTCACTGAAAAAAAAAAATGTTCAATTTTTTAATGAATTAATTAGTAAATAAATAAATATATATTTGCAATTAAACGTGGTATATAATTAATTTAGTATAACAGCATGTTCAGCCGCCATTTAACAGCATGCAAATTTATATGTCATTTAATTCTATTGTTTTATAAACAAAAAAAATATTTTTATACAACTATACGAATTTAAAATAATGCATATTCTATGATACTTACATCTTTGAATAATCGTGTGAATCTCTGTCAATATATCACCCAGCGCCAAACCCTTAGCTATTTTTAAATCTTGAATATCTGGTAGAAATGTTTAAGGACACAATGCTTTTACAATAATTAAATGAGAAGCTAATAATTTATCAAATATATCCCAATATAGATAACTTGAACAAACTAAAATCAACCACCTATATTTTACTTTGTTTCTTTTTTATTTCATCAAACCCACGTTGAACCAATTGCTGTAAATGTGTATGGCAAAAAGGATGATCAAAATAAAATCGCAATCACAACCATACATTCGAATATAAAACTAAAAAAAAAACTAAAATATGTATTTGACATAACATAAAAAAGAGCGTGTGTGCCGAGCACACGTGTCTGAAGTGGAACTTCCTTGGCAAGTTTCAAAGATACCAAAATCGTCGCCTTACTCCATGACGTGACGGTATTGAAATTTTTCTAAACCTTAAAATTTTTCTCTCAACGCGCCTAAAAAGTTTCGCTTCAAAAAAATTCATAATTTATAATTAAAATAATGAAAGGATACGTTTAAACGAAGCAGCAAAATCATTTTCATTAAGCAGCCAATTGAGAATGTTGTTAATATCGGAACGCAGCGGATGCCCCACGCAGGTGTACACGTTGTCCTCTGTGACGTCACGGTACGCGAGCCACGTGCTCTGCAGTGTGTTCAGCACTTTACGCATGTCCCCACCGGATAGAGTCAATAACGCTTTGATTCCATCGTCCGTTATTTTTACACTGAAATTAAAGATATGGTTTATGAATGGAATGGGTAGCAATAACTTAATGTAATGAAATATAAGTTTAATAACATTAGGGAACACATTACAAGAACAAAATCGGAAATAGGAATCAAACTACAGGTATGACGTCCATAAATGCGAGAAAAAGATGGGATGGGATTTTTCTAAAATTTTACAAAGAATATAGGCATAGATTGCGACTGGTTTGGGGTATAATTCTCTGCGCAAGGTGGTCCAACATTACTGGGAAATCCTTATTCAAATTCATCAAGTCATATATCAAGAAAAACTTACTTTTCTTTTTGTATGATTTCTTGTAATCGGGGGACTATTTGATTCTGCTGAAGAGGTGCAAAACGGAAACGAGTACATCTCGATTGCAGAGCCGGAATGATCTTGCCCAAATAATTGCAAATTATACAAAATCTCACATTCTCCGTATATTTTTCGATAACTGTGAATAAAAAAGTCCTACTATTTTAATTTCAAACATATACATTAGTAAATACAAAATCCAAAATAAATAGAATAAATATTATTTTATTATAAAATCATTCAGGAATAGTAGGCATTCTGCCTTATTAACCAATATTAGACATTCCTAAATACCATGTCCCATAAAAGAGTGAAAATTTACAATAAAAATGTTTGATTAAAATTGCTGCAAACATTGACCTAATAATAAAATTAATGAGGTAGGTTGTTTCTTCAGTCATAAAAAAAAACAGTTCCTATTTTTTAAACATATTTTATTATTGCAATTCACAAACAGATGATGATTCTTTTCTTTGAACTTTCCTCAACAACTTTCTGCTCATTATTAGAGGTAAAGCTATTTCTTCTTTTTGAAGAACCTGACTAATTTGAATTGGAGTGACTGATTGTTTTTCATCAGGAGCTAGAATTGAAGACACCTTGGAACCCAACACACGCGCTACTAAACTTGTGAATGCTATGTTAACCTGAAATCAAAAATATATAAAACAAAATTTTATTTATCAAAATTACATACTTATGATAAATTAGAAACATACAGAACAATAAATACTATTTAATGTTCAATTACCAATTCTCCAGTTCTAGCAGAACCTTTAAAGCTCTCCAAACCATGTTTGGTAGCAAACTTTTGTACACATGATAATCTCACTGCTCTCTGGTGTTCCAAATCAGACTTATTGCCAAAAAGAGCCATACAAGGCTTCTTAGTCTCATTTTTATAGATTTCCTGAACTTTACTTATCCATTCATCTAATCTCTCAAAACTTTGTAAGTTTGTTAAATCATAGACAAATATAATAATCTGAAAATATATTAGATGTTATGAAAAATCATGCAGTGTTATTAAACAATTGATACAAGGAACAATATGAATTACACCAGTAAACATTTAAAATAACAAGAAATAGACAAAAAATACTCTGCAAAACTAGCGTTTAAACTACTTTATCTGTTATTGAACCTAGATTTAAGATGTAACTAACATCCGATGCATACAAATAATTAGTAAGCATTGAGGTAGCTAGTGAATTTCCGGCAACATCACATAGTTGTAGCGGCACTGCTGGTCTGAGGCCCAAGCATTGACCTGCAGTCACTTCTGCTCCATGAGTGCTGGTTGGAGCTGTTCCAGACCCTCCCAAGTATCTGTTACACAGACTTGTCTGTAAGAAAAATTTATATCTTCAATATTAAATAAGTACTTGAATATTTTTATGATACTTTTTTAAGGGTTATGTGTACGTAAAATACCTGTAACAGATTTCAGACCACTACAGAATCAACCTTAACAATTTATTAATCCTCTATTTTAAATTGAATTACAAAACCAATACTTAACATAACTAAGATTATGTATATTTTATTATCTATACTGATATTATAAAGCTCAAGAGTTTGTTTGTTTGTTTGAACGCGCTAATCTCGGGAACTACTGGTCCGATTTGAAAAATTCTTTTGGTGTTGGATAGCCCATTTATCGAGGAAGGCTATAGGCTAATATCATCACGCTAAGACCAACAGAAGCGGAGCCACATGGGTGAAACTGCGGAGCGCAGCTAGTTTAGAATAAAGTATGTACTTACTTTACCAGTTGAGGGTTCACCCAGAACTGTGATCTTTATTGTTCTTCCTTCATCTTCATCCTCAATTGTTTCAGACATGTTCACATTAATGTTTTTTAATAATACTTAAAGAATAATACACTCACTCCTTTGATTTGTGGATTACATTTTAAATATAGATATTTAACACAGTTCATTATATGATTAATATGTAATGTTGTGCCTTTGTGTTTCTATGGCAACCAATGATATTATATATAGAAACAAGAGGTAGATACGCCACCAACGCACCAAAACGGATTCCGTGCATTGGTCCTGTTTGGGACCAATGCAATCAGTCAGATTGTAACCGGTCCCAGTGAGCGTATGTGCCGATAGGTACATTAAAGTTGTCAAAAATGCCTTCCTGTGTGTTCAGAAAGTGCACGTATTCGTGCAAAAAAATAAAGAAAGATAAAGGAATATCATATCACAGGAAAATATATTAAATTATTACAGTTTAAGAGTAAAAATAACAATTTACAATTCTTTATGATTGACACTTGTATTGAAATAATGAAAGGGATAAAACATCGCTTCAATCACTAGTGTGACAAAGCTAGCGTACACTGTGTTCAAAGATTATCATGTAGATACGATTATTGAAAATAGAACGTTTATTTTGGGTAAATACTTGATTATTTTTATATTTTAAATCCTCACAGTGCATGTAATTAACAAATATATCTATTTATTATATACAAGTTGGAGTGATGACCTTGTACGGGTTCCGGGAACTACATTGAGACGAATAGCGTAAGATCGGTCCTTATGGAGTTCTATAAGGAGGACTATGCTCAGCAGTGGGTGTTAATCGGGTGAAATGATGATGACCGAAAACGAACACCACAGCTAGTAATAAATACTTAATACAGTTATATCTCCAAAAAAGTTTTTTTCATTTTAATATAACTTCATAATAATAATTAAATAGTAAATGAAATTGTCACATTTGTTTACGTGTGCAGGAAACGTAACATCTATAACATTGAACCTTCTGTGTCGTTATTCTATGCTAATTACCATGGCAACTATTTGTTTATTTATATTTAATTGGTGAATTCTTATGACTTTTGCTTACACCTGCGTGGAAGTGACAAACTATCTTTGTCTTTTTTGTTTATATCATTTTATGAGAGCCATCTCTCTTATACAATCTGTCAATGTAATAAATTAAGTAAAATGAAACTTGTATTTGTGTGTGCCTGACGCTGCTTAGGGAGCATTTTTTTGGATATATTGTGAGTATATAATGTATCTATACATAAAATATCATTGATGGCAACAGTGTATTGTGAGAACACAATACAAATCATACAATAGAACCTTGCTTATACAGGGTGGCCCGTTTTCAGTGGTCCAAAAATTTTTTTCAGCTTGAGAGCATCATGAGTAATCATTTAAAACAAACTTTAGTTAAGCGAAAACTTATGGTTTAGAAATTATGATTTTTTTTTTAAATAATCCGGAGTTTCAATGTTTTTGACACAAAACTACTCTGTTACGAAAACTACTGGACCGAATTGAATGAAATTTGGTATAGGTATAGCGCAATAACCTACCTATCGCGCTATAGGCTCATCTTGTGTAAATAATTACACTGCATTTTTTTATTTTAACTTTTTCTGTAGTTTTTTGAATTTCTCGGCAAAATGTCGATTTTTCGAAAAAATCCTGTGAAAAAAAAATGTACCACCAAGGTTTTGCTGGTACTGCTAAAAACTACCTTAACATAAGGTTATTCTTTACACAAAAAATCATAGTTGTCCTTCGATTGTAACATCTTCAAAAACAATATCATGTGCATTAAAACATGAAAAATCGAAAAATTACGAAATTTACCATAATTCAATTTTAATCATTTGGAACGGCCAATTTTTGATTAAAGAACCATTTATTGCCATAAAAGTCGTTACAAATCAGTATTCACATGGCTATAAAAGTTAAAATGAATGAAATAAAATTTTAACCTGCTAGCCAAGATAACTTTACTTTATTCTAAATTCTAATGTCAATTTATTGAGTTTTTTTTTTGTTATTTAGTTTTTAGGTTTAAATCTTAATTAAAGGTTTGGAGAATCAATAAAACAACATAAATATTAATTAACATATTGTTTATTTTTTACAAAAGGTTTTCAAAACATAATCTGCATCTGCGTAAGAAATTTCTTCGCAGCCTATTAAATGGCTGCCGGCTTTCTTTAATGGCTGTTATAGCCATTTGAATTTATGCCTATAAATAACCATAAATTCATTATACATAGGTACATTTGTATACCAATTTATGGTATTATACCATTTAATTACGCGGTGGCACCATCCACTGGCCAGCCTGTTCACCCGACTTGAACCCTGTTGATTTTTTCATTTGGGGATACTTTAAGGAGATTGTGTACGCACGGGAGAGCACATCGGAGCAAGAATTGGAGGAAAATTCAAGTGGCTATAACAGCCATTAAAGAAAGCCGGCAGCCATTTAATAGGCTGCGAAGAAATTTCTTACGCAGATGCAGATTATGTTTAGCGAAAGGCGGACGGCATTTCGAAAACCTTTTGTAAAAATAAACAATAGTTTAATTAATATTTATGCTGTTTTATTAATTCTCCAAATCTTTTATTACGATTTAAACCTAAAAACTAAATAACAAAAAAAAACTCAATAAATTGACATTAGAATTTAGAATAAAGTAAAGTTATCTTGGCTAGCAGGTTAAAATTTTATTTCATTCATTTTAACTTTTATAGCCATGTGAATACTGATTTGTAACGACTTTTATGGCAATAAATGGTTCTTTAATCAAAAATTGGCCGTTCCAAATGATTAAAATTGAATTATGGTAAATTTCGTAATTTTTCGAATTTCATGTTTTAATGCACATGATATTGTTTTTGAAGATGTTACAATCGAAGGACAACTATGATTTTTTGTGTAAAGAATAACCTTATGTTAAGGTAGTTTTTAGCAGTACCAGCAAAACCTTGGTGGTACATTTTTTTTTTTCACAGGATTTTTTCGAAAAATCGACATTTTGCCGAGAAATTCAAAAAACTACAGAAAAAGTTAAAATAAAAAAATGCAGTGTAATTATTTACACAAGATGAGCCTATAGCGCGATAGGTAGGTTATTGCGCTATACCTATACCAAATTTCATTCAATTCGGTCCAGTAGTTTTCATAACAGAGTAGTTTTGTGTCAAAAACATTGAAACTCCGGATTATTTAAAAAAAAATTCATAATTTCTAAACCATAAGTTTTCGCTTAACTAAAGTTTGTTTTAAATGATTACTCATGATGCTCTCAAGCTGAAAAAAATTTTTGGACCACTGTAAACGGGCCACCCTGTATTATGGATATGTATTAAATATTAAATTTTTTAATTTCATTTTCGTTTTAAGTGTAAAGTTAAACCATTATTTATGTTAATTATGCAAATTATGCAATAACCACTAATAAATTATATACACAACAAATATGTTAAAAGATAATAAATAAAAATTCTCATAACAATATTATTTTTTTTTCTGTTATATGGCAGTATAATCAAATTATGAAATGCTATGTACTCACTTCTTCTTAATGCATTCTGTGCATCATTAGTCATAGCATCAGCTTCATCCAGAATTATAAGTTTTGGACCTGCTTTAAATATAGTTCTTGTAGATGCAAAACTCAAGATTTGTCCTCTTACTATGCCAATACCTCTATCATCTGAAGCATTTAATTCCAAAACCTTAAAAATGAAATAAATTAGTTCATAATCTATTTAAAACTATTATTATATAAAAAACTACTCTGCATTGGTATAGTTTGCCACAGTAGGTATATGAAAGAAAAAGCTACAGGATGGTAATAGAACATACTTTTGCTACATTTTCAAAACTTACCATGGAATTGAACTGTTGTGGTGTGTACATCTGTTTAGCACATGCAAGAATTGTTGATGTTTTACCAGTGCCTGGAGGTCCATAAAATAACAAGTGTGGTAATTGATTCTGTTGCATAAACTGATTAACTGAAATATTAGAAAATTAAATAAACATAAAATTATATAATAATAAAGTAAATATGTAACCTGTGACTCATCTTGCTTCTGTTCTGTATTGTATTTTTAGCTAGTTATAAGCAAGTTGAACATAGTGATATGTGTGTTACTCAGTAGTATGTTCAGGTATATTTATGCGTATATATGATATGTATAATAAGGTACAAAACTTTGCAGATGGAAAAATGTCCTTACAGGTAGATAATTCTCAATAACATACATATATCCGTTATTATTACAAACTAATAGGGGACCATATTCTTACTTGTTTTAATTATATCATCATGAGATACTAAGTCTTCTAATTTTGATGGGCGATACTTTTCAACCCTGGAAATAAAGTAATTATAAATGAAATTTAAAATAAAACTGAAAATTTACAATGAAAATAAAAATATTATATTAAACTACGTACCACGGCAAATTTGGTGAAGTTTGACCTACAGTCATTTTCAGCGATTTTGTCTAATTTTCTAATAGTATTCGTTATTACTTATTACTTTTAATATTCGGCTAAATAGAAAGTATTCGCTAACTAATAAACTATATATTTTTTTCAACAACGCGCGTATATTTTTGAAGTTTGACATTGACCAATACATTGACAATAGTACAGTTTGAATTTTGACCAATGATTATGGAATCACATGGAAGTGACATACCTACAAAAAAAGTGTGGCCGGCGCCATATTGAATGTAACAAAACATGGCGGTGTTTAGTGCCGAGAATATATCGATAAGCATTATTATGTTTATCGATATAAAAATAATATTTATATATATTTTTTTGAAGTTATACTTCTTTTGGCGCGATGGATAAAAATAATGAGAGTGAATTTTTACGATGCGCGCGCACACCGACACCTAAATTTAACAGCATGAAGTTAGTTCTAGGTGGTATGAAAATTGATAACTATGTTCAAGTTGTATAATCTAGTATTTTGTCCATACACCAAAGAAGTAACTTCTAACGCGTGTACATAAGTACACACACTCTTTTTTATTTGTTTAAACTGTACAAAACATATAAGTAAAATTACAAATGGAAAAAATGACAATGCCAATTAATAAAATTAAGTATGACGATGAGTGCTCGTGACGGTAACATCTATACAGAGTTACTTGTAAAACACCAGCAACCTCGCAGGACAAGATAGCTAACCCTGTATAATTTGATAAATCCAGTTCAATTTTGACTTCGATATAAGGATTACGGTAGACTTACAATTTGGCATTTATGTTATCTGCTAAATTGACCAACTGGTTTATTGGATATTTTGTTTTGTTTGACTGGTGTTTTTTAAATCAGATATTATTGGAATGTAGTATTAACGAAACTAACGGAAGCATGCCAGTAAAGAGCAAATGTGGTACGGGAATGCGGTATAAAATCTGTTGTATGCATTTTGCTGCTATGGTATTACAGCCATGCGGGATGGCGCATGCTCCGGAAAAACAGAATAATTTAGTATTCGATTGTTTTATTACATTACTAGCGGTCCCGGTGAACTTCGTACCACCCAGTCATTGAATGTGCTGTTTGTTACCTTTTAGCTGAACTAATTTCAGTTTTGAGGAATGTAATATAATGATACAAAATAAATACTAATATAGGTATATAATAGTTTTTTATTACGATGAACAACACAATATACAGTAATAGAAGAAAAAAAACAATAATTACTTAATAACAGAGAAAATTATAGAACTAAACTATTTTGTGCAGCCTGTGATGCACTCGGATTCACTCTGTTCATTTTTGAGTTCGGGATTTGAGGCTCAACCGGTACCTGGAAATGAAATGTCACAGTTTACGTTAACTAGCATTGTTCACTTTACATTTTAACTAACATGCAATACATTTTAATTAAAAGGGCAATGCTGATGGTTTGAAAATAATATTAACATTAGGGCTTACAATAGCGGAATTTGAATTTATATTTTTGGTTTTATTTTATGGCATTCAAATGCTTTATAAATATAAATTTATAAAGAATAGAAAAATAAATTAAAACACCCCATGTATTTAAATTAAATTGCACTTTCCCTCAGTCAATAACATTTCAACAACCAAATATCACCCAAGTTTGTACTCAAAAATCATATAAAATCATCTCAGTTTGTTCACAGGCCCTCTTCAAAATAGGAGAAACGTTAGAATATAAATGACAGCCCTAAATCTAAATAAAAAGACCAAAAGTAAACTGGAAGACATCACGTGTCTACAGATAAAAACCTCACCCTGTGTGAATGCAGCGGCAAACATACTGGGTATAGCATCATCGTGCAGACTAATCACATCCATTGTTCTATTGAAAGCACTTTCGGGGAAATGTAGGGAACATACTATGATATATCCTTTACATTTGGCTTGATATTTTCAGTTTCAATTGCTTCTAACCATTTTCCTTTTCTATTTTCACTTCTTGGTAACCTATAAAAAATGAATTTTTAGGTTATTATAATTTTAGTCCTGACCTGACTTATTTATAAATACATTTTTAAAGTACTATATAAGCGACTAATCTTACTTAAGTTAAAATTTATATTAGGTAAATTTAAGTGTTTTATTTTTCCTTCTGCTGCTCTTGGCAAAATTAATTTCTTAATTTGGAAGTGTATTCACCAAAGCAACTATTCTTAAGATTAATGACACAGCCTTGGGAGACGCACGTCTTCATCGAACATTTTGCTGATGTCGATATTATAAGCCATCACTAGCACCCAAATTCATTATTTTACTAGAACGAAAATATACAAAATAAAGCTATATTTGGTAACAATTTTGCACTGAACATAGTCTGTGAATACTCCTCAATTCAATATACATGAAAATAACTAAATCAGCAAAGTAATAACTAATATTTCAGTCAAAACGTATACATACCGGTGCAAAGACAAACTTTTCTGGTTTTCATTCTTTCCGGAGCCACATCCCACAATACTGCGCTTTGGCATTATGCCACTATTTGTCCTTGACCACTCTATATGTTTTAGACACAAATATTTGTCACAATCACAAAAATATTCAATATTTTTCAATGTTTACTACGGAGCAATGACAGAGCATGTACATCATAATAACGAGAACATAACATGGCGCCCGGCCACAGTAGGTATTTGAGCTAACTTCAAATGTCAAGCGGTATAGAATTAGCACTGACTGACGTATAGTCATATTTTTTCACTTATCAGAATATTCATTAGTTAGAAAGAGACAGTATTAGTTTTATTATTTCGGTATCAAAATGCATGATATTTGTATAATCAGTTGTTTGTATAGAACA
Organism: Colias nastes; assembly: GCA_907164665.1. Classification (NCBI taxonomy): domain Eukaryota; kingdom Metazoa; phylum Arthropoda; class Insecta; order Lepidoptera; family Pieridae; genus Colias; species Colias nastes. The sequence continues at coordinate 13,295 of CAJQZM010038755.1, forward strand.
ATATGCCCTGTCCATAGGATTCCTTATGCGCCTACCACACGTGCATGCTTGACCACAGTTTTGCTTGCGCATGCCGGCTTGTACACTGAACACTGTGCGTGTAGTTGGTAAAACGGTAGCATGCGCAAACCCCAAAGCTTGGCTTGATGGTTTTTAAACTTTCTTGAAATTCTGGCATGCGCAAGCCATACTTGTACAAACTTGTCTGCGCGTGTGGTTGGGCGTTCAGTGTTCAAGCCGCTCTCCGTCAGTCCAGTGGACTGGAATGGGTCGTCGACGCATTTTTCATCAACGAGACTAGACCGTTAA
>CAJQZM010038756.1:0-14442 GCA_907164665.1 Colias nastes
GGTTTTAGTCGGTAGGAATCCGACATAACCCACGGCTCCTTCCCCGGGAGCCGTGGGTATCTTAGGCAAGATTTCCCCACTTGAAAAAAAAAAGTGTTCCAATGTTATGTATGTATTGAAATTTTGACGGTCTTTTGACGACTCTCATCTGTGTTCAATGTAGGTATTGTGAAGTAGAAAAAAATTTTATTGTGTATCACTGTTACGTTAACTAAAGTAGGGTTTGAGTAAGGTTGAGGCGTATATTCTAAATTTTTATTAATAATATTTGCGGAAACGATCTTTATTTATTTTAGAGCGTTTTATAATTTTTTATTTAAAAATAACGGTATAATAATACGTAGGTACACTTTTTTTGGTAAATGCTATTCAATATTTTTAGATAGCTAACAACCACGTTTAATTTTAGAAGAATTATAGTAGTTTTAAAAGATTTTTGTAGTTCCTTTTGCATTCATAGTTTTAGCTTGTCCCACTTGAGGCTATCCCGTTAAGTCAATAGAAATTATTGTACACTCTCAAGTCAGGTGTAACGAACATTTTATGAAGGGACCTAAGTAAATAATGTTACTGAAATTGTTTCGTAAGTATATTCTTTTCCTAGATATTTTTGAAGTGAAACTTCTTTAGGCGCGTTGAGAGTAAAATTTCAAGGTCGCGTCATGGCAATACCGTCACATCATGTGGAGTAAGGCGACGATGTTGGTATCTTTGAAAATTGCCAAAGAAGTTTCATCTCTGACATGTGTGCTTGGCACACACACTCTTTTTTTTATAACCTAAGTTAATGAGAAACAAAAAGAAATAATTGCAGCAGTCTGCCTAAGTTTTTTGTCTTTGGATTAAATAATATGTTCTATGAACCATTTGCATAAGAATGAAGAATTATTATGAAGGAATATTTGTTCAGATATTTATTTGTCATAAACTATAGATCCCTTTATTTACAAGATTATGTTTAATATAACTAATATTATTTCAAAGTAAAGTATGAGTTTACAATAAAATAAAGGCGCAAGATACCTATTCTATTGTCTCAAAATTAATCTAATATATTTTGTAATTTAAAGTATGGTGTATGATTATATCGTGTTTTTCATTTTGACGTTACTAAAGTATATTTAAATGCAAATCGTTGATAACAAGCTAGTATATTATTAGCCTAATGCTTTATCAATTACATATTACAGACCTTTTTTACACTTAAGTCAAATAAGTATTAACAGTAGATAAGCATTAATTGAACTTAGTTATTAGTTAATATTTAAAAAACGCACAAATTTCGCGAACGTTTTAAATTTTAGAAAAGAAACATCCGATCAGATTGTTTCAACTTCCATTGAGAATTTCCATTGAAAATAATTTGTGTAGGATAAAATATTTCATGTAGCAAACAGGGAAGACTGATTATGTTTTGTCTCTTTAATTTTGCTAATATTATGTTGTATACGATTGAAGTGAGAAAGAAACAAAACAACGATTGTTAGTTTGATCATAAATGAATTTACCTTGAGTTTTTATGACATAAATTCTTATTATTTTTAATGACTCCGTAAAACGCCGTGGGTTGAGGACAGCTGATTTCCCAACTCAAACGTTTGTTATTTCGTACCGACACTGGGATGAGTGTCAATATATTATCTGAACGGTATTTATTGCCGCACCTGCGTCGATGCAACAACTACTAGTATAACTAGTACTAGTTATAGTCTATGCTACTTTTTTAAGGGATGGGTTTTCTCGACAAAGACTAAAAACTTTGTGCTGATAATTTTAAATTTAGAATATTCGATTGAGTTAATCGCGTTTGTATAATATAATATAGTCTATGATTGAGCTTCGTAAAAACCAAGCTTCTAGATCTAGAATAATCCGATAGACGGTTATGAGCTGAAGAATAGTAATGATACAAATGGAATCTCCCCATTCTATAACAGGTTTTCTGCTTTCATTGATTGAAGAATATCTACCAGCTAATCGAGTGATAATGTGAAGTGATAACTAATAACTATAATGTATAATGTAATTAGGTATTTTGAATGAATTATATTTTAGTAGTTACCCATTAAAAATCAGCTTAATAAAAAAGTACTAGAAAAATAAAATTCACTTACACCATAAACGGTCAGTAAATTCATGACCGCTAGAACTTGGATTACAGGTTTTTTCAAAGTTGATAGCAAAAAATGAAAGCTACAAATTTCTGATGCGTATCGTATAGAACTAGAAGGGCGGAGGACCGGTTGAGTCACGCATGGCCGAAATGTACATGCATTTATTTTATCCAGTCACATATTAAATTATTGCAATGCACGTGTGTATACGTAGCATTATGTGTGCGGAAGTGAAGGGCCTGTTAAATTGCCAGTAATAAAAATCGTATGGACATTACAGATTTATAAAATATCTGGCCACATGAGATTTTTTTCGAAATTCGAAACTAAATGTTGAAATTCGAAACTAATGGTTTATATTTTAATGTTGGACCTCAGTGTTGGACATTTTATCATTCAGTTAAAATGTTCGAATTTTAAATTTCAAAATATACCTAAGTATAAATGTTCCATTGAAATGTTACATTTTTTAGGCCAAATCTTAAGTTTTTTAGAGGACGCAATTTTATTTTTTGGATGTGTAGGGGAGGTCAGTGTGAAGCTAAAACCAAGTTTGTGGGGTCGCCACCCTTGTCCCACGGCCGCCATCTTGAAAATAGTGATTGAAATGGTTTTTACGATATATCACTTAAACTATTTATCTGATAAAAAAACATTATTAGCAATATTTGTTGCAAATTAAATTCTCTACAACTTTAATCCAGTAACTTTTTGTCGTAGAACTATAAATAAAAAAGTTATAAGTGAAAATGTTCAGAAATGAGAGCTATTTATATTTTTCGATAATTTTTTTTTTATCATTTTAGGAAGAAATTATATCAGACAATTTTTGTAGATTGTTTTTCGAGGAACAATTTTTATTTACAACATTTTTTAATTACGTCAGTAGCTAGGGTTTTACAGCGCTCTGAAGTGAGTACTATTTTTCAGTACTCTTAACTAGACATAAATTGGCTATTGGCTCTTTTCCCAGACTCCAGAACAATGGAAGCATACTGCAGAACATTTCAGCCCTGCTTTTGGACGTAAAAAATAACGTGCTTCCAGACTCTACCTCTTGGGTGGTGGGGAAAAGAGTCAATAATTAATTATTAATAATATTGCAAAATTAATTATGAAAAATATTATAATAACAGAAAAAACAATTACTGATGACAAATAATTATTTATACACACATAATATATATGTATAATGTATAGCTAATAGCACTGAAAAATAGTACTCACTTCGGAGCGCTGTAAAACCTTAGCTATTGACCTAATGAAAAAATGTTATGTATAAAAGTTGTTCCTCGAAAAACAATCTACAAAAATGGTCTGATATCATTTCTTCGTAAAATGATAAAAAAAAAGTTTTATTGAAAAATATAAATATCTCTAATTTCTGAACAATTTCGCTTATAATTTTTTTATTTATAGTTCTACGATAAAAAGTTACTGGACTAAAGTTGTAGAGAATTTAATTTGCAACAAATAATGCTAACAATGTTTTTTTATCAGATAAATAGTTTAAGAGATATATCGTAAAAACCATATCTACCGCTCTTTTCAAGGTGGCGGCCGTGGGACAAGGGTGGCGACCCCACAAACTTGGTGATAGCTTCACACTGACCCCCCCTACACATCAAAAAAATAAAATCGCGTCCTCTAAAAAATGCGACCCCAAATGTAACTTTTCAATGGACCAAAAAGAAATGTAGGCTGTACGTACCGTATCTACTTCACAATACATATTCAACTGAGTTGTGAAGGATTTGGTAAAAATAATGTTGTTAAATTTTTAAACTATTTGTAACCAAATACTTTTCAAACATATTTTTTGAAATTCGTTTCATGTATAGGTTATCATGGTATCATAATATATCGTCGTAAATGTATAAAGATTTTTTATTTCATTTCAAAACGAAAAATTTTTAGGCAGTTTTTTTTTTAAATCACCAACGTGTTGATTACAGATTTTATCTACCGACGTTTTACGAAAGCAAAGAAACTTGTGATACTAAGTATCTAGTATTTTATATTAAAATTCATTACTGTACATACACTTTTTTTATACAAATAAATTAAAAGATGTAAAAGCTTGATTTTTTAGAACTTTTGGCAAGTCAATGAATCCTAAATTTATTCAAATCTAAAACGTATTCCATAGGTACTATTATTATGTATTCAGACATAATTTTAGACCATCTTTGCAACGGGAAAAATATTTAGTAAAAGCACAGCTTTTTGAGAGTTAGGTATAGAGAAAGATTATAGAAATCATAATATTTATGAGATCGTAGGTATATCTCCGAAAAAAATTGACCAATATGCTTGCGATTTATTTTTATAAAAGATAGAAAGAAACAACACTTTATTGAATAGTCGATTGAAATATGAAATATGGATTGATTGATGCTTAAAAAAAAATTATTTACTTTTATATTGTAAAATAACAATTTGAAATATTTTACGATCATTGGAACTTACCCATCTTTAATAATTATATTTTCAATAGGTACCCTTGTTTCTATTGATACCTACACATTTATGGGTATAATTAATTACCATAGGTAAGTACTTAGGTAAGTATATTAAATTACATATGTAAGTAAATATGATATTACAATAATTGATTTCTAGGTATCTCTATAACTATTCTGCAACAGTATTTACAACATTTTCAACCATTTTTATAACACACCCGAGGATTATTATTGCGAAAGTATTATCACATTTTATCAGAACAACGAAATTAGAATATTATGAGAAAAGTCATTATAACAATACTGCGAAAGTAATAAACTATTGTCATCTCTTTCGTTCGTACTAGTTATTGTTCATGTTATCTCTATCGTTATCATGCAAGCGCGGGTAAATATAAAACAGCTGATTACAATATATTAGAAGCTCAAGCATCTTTCCCTTTTTGGCTCTTTGGTTTGCTATAGCCCTTGTATATTTAAGTTTCCGTATAGATATTTTATTAACTTTATTGTGTTTTCATTTTATAAAATTACAATAATGTAATTATTAGATGTAAGTACTATTTTATAGAGTTTATCTCCTAATTCAGTAAAATTAAAATTAGTTTAAAACACAACATTTTATTAATTAAAATATTTAAATCATGTAGGTAGGTACAGGTAAATTAGCTTGGAGAAATTTTTGCATATGTAGTGGTATGTATATTACTCAGATCTTAGAGCGCGTTTCCACTATATCGTTCTGGCCTATACAAAAATGTTTCGATATCCTAACATTACTATTTAATTTTATACTTATTCCTAGCAACACTTTTGTTTTCAATAAAAACAACTTTTAATTTGAAAGAAAATGGTTTTGACTTTATAAAAAAAATATATCATTCAATTTCACGTCCTTGAGCAAACGACAAGGCGACTACCGTGAAACAATAAAATATCGTGTCCATTATAATTTGTTTCATAATTAATATTTGACCATAATAATTACGAAATAAAACAAATAAATAAATCGTCACTTGATAGTGGAAAGTGGAAACACGCACAAAACCAGAATAAACCAGTTTACGCTGTCCGCAGGTACCAAATGCAGTTGTTTGGTACCGTTAGAACATAAAGCACACATTTCATTCAAAAATTATAATTATTATGTACGTAGTTTAATTGATAAAGGAGAATGACCACGGGTGGTATCGGTAAAAAAAGGAGAATGACCACGGGTGGTATCGGTAAAATTTGAGTTGTGCCACGTATTCCTGATATTGTTAATTGCTATTTGTATTTATAATGATCATATGTATCACTATTAAGTCTTAATTATACCGGATAAATTGAAATAATATTAAAAGTTTGTGTTTTGAAACATGTATGACCACGTATGGAATCGGTAAAATACTAATTGTGTCACGTGTTCGTGATATTGTTAATTCCTATTTGTATTTATAATGATCATATTTATCACTATTAAGTCGTAATTATACCAAATAAATAGAAATAAAAGTAAAAGTTTTTGTTTTGACACATATATCTATCTCTCTTGCAAGCGTCCTGCGTCATATGTCATAGTTTCTATTTGAAATGAATCTTGAATGAATGTGTTCGACGCTAAGGTTCGACGCAATGTTCGACGTAATTTATTTTGAAATAGGTAATGTTTATTACGATTTACTTTTCACATTTGTCTTGTAAATTAAAATATTACCTATGTAATAAATGTAAAACTTAACGTTCATCGTTAGTTTAAACTCGATAAAGTATTTTTTTGAAGTGTTGAATAAAACTATTGTTTTATTTTTATTGTCGCGAACTGCGGCTTATTTATATAAAAACTTTAATCGTTTCTAAAAGTACTAACATCAAGCTTTAAATTGAGCTATATTTCATCTTGACACAATAAGTTTGATTGCGATACCAAGTGCCATAGTCACTTGGGCAATCTCCTTTTGTATTTGTTGATTGTTGTTATTATTTGTTATTATTGTTATAATATTTGTTGAAGTGTTTAATTTGTGTGTAAGTGTTGTAACTTTGTATTGTTAATTCAAAATGGCTCCAGTGTTAAAACATGGTCGAGGCAAGCCTTTGACTTCTCAAACTAAAGAATTAAACTTTAAATGTCGTTTCTTTTTCAGGTTAGTAAATTTTTCATTTTAGTAACATTGTCATTTTGTAAAATCATGTTCATTTTGTAAAAGTTATACGTATGTTAAATGTGTAAATATTAAATTAAAGTCTCATCTTTTTCAGAGGAGAAACACATATAGTTTAATTTAAAATCCCATATTTATATAATATATATATATATAAAATAAAAACTAAAAATAAAATGTTGTTTTATTTTATTTGCTGACCATACACTACTACAAACGCAAAAATTTCTCCAAGCTAATTTACCTGTACCCCAGTGTATGAGGCATCATTTTGTATAAAATATCAAAATAAACGATAAGTCAAACATCACAAGTTTTCATGCGTTGAATTATGAAGTGAAAATATGATGGAATGCATCATAAAACGCAATAGGAATGTATGAAATGTCGTAATGGTTCCTAAACGATTTTTATTTTGCTTAGAGCACTAAATGGTTATACTATACGTAGTATATTATTATTAGTCTGTGGTTATATATATATTAGATCTCTTACATTATAATCCTAACTTTTAGAGCAAAAACTAAGACAGTTTTAGCACTTAGGTAGGTAGGTATAATAAATAGGTAAAATGTAAGACCACAATAATTGTTAGGCCCTGCGCAGACGACAGACTATCCGTAACGCACTTTTTAGTCTGTGAAAATAGAACCTATGCAATTATATGCAGTAACGCACACGACGCGCAAAAAGTCCGGCGCACAAAAAATCCGTGTAATTCGGGCAGACCGCACCGCGCCGCGGCGCGCCGCTCCGCACAAGAAGTGTGTGAAAAAAATTGAACGTTTGCTTCAACGCGCGCTAACGCAGACGGCGCACACTTTAGTCGGCAATATGCATTAGCTAGGGGTGGACGTAACGCACGCGATCTATTATCATGGCGCCAGAGATCTATTATCTGGACCAATGCACCTCCTCATTGTTGTTTCTGAATGAGTCAAAGCAGGTCTCAAAATAAATAGCAACTCATAAAATGTAGTAACAGACATTTTATAAAATTTGAAAAAAATTGCCGGATGTTGTTTCAGAATTGAATGTTTAGTATGGAACTGTCCCTTCAGTAATCTTTCCGAAAGCATAGGATGTACCCAAAATTCTCTATTTCTTCTTCTTTTTTCTGTACTTCATGTACAAAATAATACTTCGTGATCTCTGCACGATTTCCATAGCGTCTACGTCCCTACAGATCTGCCGACAAAATGATGGAAGATGTGCGTCGTGTGCGTTGAGTCTGTGAAAAATCCGCGACCGACTTTTTGCGCGCCATGCAGACTTTTTGTACGCCGCAGACTCGATCACACAAAAAGTGTGCCGTCTGCGCAGGGCCAATCTTATTTATATCCGGAGATAAAGCAGGAGCATATTAATGCTAATTAGGCACCTAGTAAGTAGGTACCTACCTATAGTGTAAATGTAATAACTAATAATGTGTCTCGAAAGTATGTATTAGATATATTTTATCCCTCCTATTTAAAAAATGTCAGGTATTCAGCTAGCTCAGTTGCCAACTGAATTCCTTATATCATTACTTATAATCACAATGGTCTAGAATTTAATTATTGTAGTTGAATGGTAGAAATACTTAATGATAAAGTCTAAGATCTATTATCTTGATAATCTATGCAACATGCTCTACTACTAAGAAGTTTAATAGCTAAACAGTATCTTTTTAATCAAGAAAATCACATATGAATATAGGTTAGCCATTCGCCAGGAATGTTTATTGTGTCACATGCGGTAATACGAGATGTGGGCGTCCATCTTGGATTTTACAGTTCATTGGACCAATGGGAGAAAACGTGGCGCGGAGGCGGGCATGATTAGTGCTGCAGTTATAAACAATAGCTTAAAGTTCATAAATTAGGAATTAAGAATTATACTTTCATATTTTATCCGTTCAAACTTCAATTATTGAATTAATCTTCCAATGTTATCAAAAAAAGCTCTGCCTAACCAATTTACATAATAATATAGAAAATAGTTCTGTCTCTATGCCAACAAATATTGAACATAAACCAGGTGCTAAGGGAAAAAAAACATTAAAATATCTGTAATCCAATGATTTTAATCTTAATTACCTATGTTGGTATCACAAACCTTCTCAAAATTAAGATTTGAGCTTTTTGTGTGGGAATATCAAAATACCTAACAGTATTTTGTCCTTGGAATCTTCCTACATTACCATAACATTGACCTTTTCAGTGAAGAACGCTTTAGTACCTGTACATGTTAATTGTATTTAGATCTACATTCTACATGTTTACCTAACTGAAAATGTGCAAGAAATATCAATGAACTAGTTACTAGTAAAGTAGGTAGGTACCTATCCGTGTAATTATTTAATATTTTTACAGCTTTAAAATTCAGCTTGGAAAACTAGGAACGAAAAATTCAACTGGGAATAATATTTTTAATAAATCATGTTGGTCAATGAGAAAAATAGTGTTATATAAATAACAACGTCAACTACCACTTTCTCTCAATAACCTTAACAAGGCCGAAAAACAGAAACCGCAATGTATATCGTTGTTTATAACACAATCTACTATCTATTTTGCTATTATGAACATTTCAACGGCCTTCATTATTGCAATGTTTCAAATATTTTCCGTACATCGATCCTTTACACTGTATCAAGTGAATTTCGGTCAATGTGAAGTCAGCATTTTATTTTGTGTCGATGTAAAAATCGCTGTGACGCGACTATCTCATCATCAATGATAATGCGCGGTTTGGCAACGTCGCATCACTCACCTGGCGGCGCTTACCTGCGCAGTGTCAACAGGGGGGCAAGCCAGTTGCGAGCGACAGTCGATCCTGCGATCCGACAGGCACGCTCGTGTCGACCTGTCTTTTATATTTTTATTTTACAAAATTAAGTAGGTAACAATCGCATATTACAACAAAGTTTACATTTTATATCATTGTAGAATCAGTGATTTAGTGACTTTTATCTGTGCTATCGCGCGCGTGCACGTAACTATTTGAAAATCGAACAAATCGAAAACTATTCAGCCATCGAACTTCGGTGTGGATTTTTTGGGTTTGAACAATCGTGATATGAGTTTGCTGCAGATTTTCACATAGATCGGAAACGGCTTACGTAGACGAGTAGCGGTAAAACGCCGCCCGCGCCGCACGCAAGTTCTTGTTTTACATTGAGTAACCGTCAGGTTTCTAAAAAGTGCTTTCGACGCGTTCCGACTCAAACTTGAATGTGAATTTTGGACATTACCGAACGTCGAGAGGCCCTATAGTGCGTCGCGAAACTGTCGCTAGTCGATACGAGCGAATTCCGTTATTGCAATTAGTATGCAAGTGTGAACTGTAGCTGAGATATAGTGACTGTTAGGCGAAGTGGACTGTTGTGTGACGGTGGAAGCATTGCATGGCGCGATGATCAACGGGGGCTGGGTGTGCGCACTGCATGTGCGTACTGCGGGACTCGGGGGCGCCGCACTCGGTTCCGACGAGGAAGAGATCGTGTACCTGGCGTACATCGTCATTGACGTGCAAACCAATCAGGTAACACACCAATGTCAAAAAAATGTTCTAAGCTTTACTGCAACTGAAAGCTAACCTGTTCTGAAAACCTGGTACCTATGTTTGTAACGCTCTACCTTTGAAAAGGTATGCAAATAATATTAACCCGGAAACTAAAGGTCAACCGACGGTATCGATCTACATTGAATAGTTATTTAAGCATAAATTCTAAGCAATGTAATCATTACTTAGGAAAACTACTGGAGTAGGGCGATAATAAATAATTAATGTTAAATTATTTATGTTTTTAATGTTACTCCTTTTGTAGGTATTCCCAACCATTCTAAGTATGCTGTCCCGCTACGCTCCATAAAATACATACCTACGTAATTATCCATTTGAAAAATTCATTTAATTGTGCAACTAAATACGATATGATAAGAATATTTGAATCGCATTAATGACGTATCATGTACTTACCCATATTCGTTCCAAAAAAATATTTATTTGAAAAAAATACGCTCAAATGGATATCATCATTTACTAGGTAGATACCTAGGTATGCATTAGACACTAAGGAGCCATTAAGCATTTATATTACTATTTTATTCATCGATTGCCAATCATAGCTAGAAAATTCGAATCATTTTATGTTTCTTGCAATTAATATTTCTAATAGCCAACAGAATATGACAATATTGTTTTAGCGTGAACAATTTACACTTTAGTACTACTATTATTCTGTTGTTAAGTGCGCTTGTTTTTTTGAAAGAATGATACCTAGTCGATAGCATTCTTTTATCTACTACCATTTTATTACCTGCCTGTTATTTAAACTCGAAATAGGGCCTTAGAATTACAAAAGAAAGCATTTATCTTCAACGTCATTGTTCTTTAATTCCTCGAGTTGACCGAGTTACATTTTGTCAGAGTAAATTTATGCAAAATATAGCACCGGATATGCAAATACGCGTCCAAGTTGAGCAATAGATTGAATTCATGTCATCCAAATATCGTTTTTATTACATTTCCGCCGTGGCTTCGCTCGCCCTTTCAAAGAAAAACCCGCACAGTTCCCTTTTCCGTGGGATTTCCAGGATAAAACGTAACCTATGTCTTATTCTGTGTCTTCATCTACCTACATACCAAATTTCATTGTAATCGGTTCCGTAGTATTTGCGTGAAAGAGTAACAAACATCCATCCATTCTCACAAACTTTCGCATTTATACCTAGTGCACACTAAAAGTTTTGCGTTTCTAGCCACCCATAAATGTTTGAATTTCGAATGTTATATTTTTTTAACCTATGAAGTCTCATAAGTTGAGGAAAAAAAAATTTGGCTGGAAGCTCGTGTCAATTTTTTTTTATCTCAAGTTGAAGTTCGTTGTCCGTAGCAAAGACGGAACTAACACGAAACAATTTTAGGGCGATGATTTTTGATGATTTTAAAGGTTCGCTTTCTCCGAAAGCTTGCACTGCTTGCCTTTAAAATACTTTTGGGAGGGAAGCACCTCATTTGAGCACTGTAAGGCATTGATATGCTGAATTTCATCGCGGCCGTATTTCTCTCCATGATGGAATTCGTGATGGTCGACCCTCAACTGCGATCACGGAGGAAAATATGGCTACCGTCGGACGACTAATTTAAGAAAATTGCCATATCACTTATTAGGAGATTCGAGGACATTTGGGGATTGGTATGAACCAAATTCAGAAAATTTTACATGAAAATTTCAAAGTTAGGAAGCTTGGTTGCCGGTGGATTGCTCCCAAACTCACTCCAGAACAAAAACGACATAGAGTAGATTGGTGTTAAGAAATGCTATTAAAGTACAACTACGGACATTCTAATGCCGTGTATAATATCGTGAAAGGATATGAAATATGAATATATAGTTATATTCCAGAAAAAAAAACACCAATATTCTTTGTGGGTGTTTGAAAGTGACAGCAAACCAACCAAATTGAAGCAGGCGAGAAGGGACGGCAAACAAATGATTGCATTATTTTTCTCTACGACGAATCCTGTCTGCACTATCCCACTTGAGTAACAAAACACTGTTAATGACGAGTGTTACACCACTATTTGTTTGCCCAATGTCTTAGAAAAAATAAGAGAAAAGCGACCTAGAACTTAGAAGTCGCATCTTGTTGCACCATGACAGTGCTTCGGCGCACACCGCGAACAAAACAAAGTCATTTTTGGCTTCCGAAAACATGGAGCACGTGACTCATGCCGCACGCAGTCCTAACCTAGCACCTTGCGATTTCTTCCTTTTCCCAAAAATCTAGGATTCAATGGGTGGTTCGACATTTACGTGGCCAGAAGAGGCCGTGATTGCTTTCAAACAGCACGCTGAAAACATACCCTCAGACCAATGCTCCTCATGTTTCCAGAAATGGTTTGAACGGATGAAAAAGTGTTTTAAATGTAACGGAGAATACTTTAAAAAGTATTAAATATAATATCAGACAAATAAATTGTTTTATTTATTAGTTACGCAAAACTTTCAGTGTGGCCCACGTAATATTAGTAGGATTACACATCTTGATCATCATCTAACATCTTATTGAATCCTCTCCTCTCAATGCCTCTTATTTCCAGTCAGATTACGCCGTGAATTGAACTGACTGGAAAATTCATAGGTATTATGATCGCTATAACCATGAAATAAATATGAATTTGCCAGTCAGTTATATATAGACTGAGAATAAGAGGTCATAATACGGCCCCTGTACAACGAACAAAACATTTTATAAGGCTTTTCAATACGCTTTGTAGAAGCAAATATTTACCGTGCATTTGAGAACGCAGCGGAGAATAAGATAAATCACGTTTGCGTAATCGACTTAGATAGCAGGTTGTCGTTTGTATTTTGTTTTAAATTAATACCTGTACCTCATAATGGACGTACCATTTGAATGTGGTAATAAATCAAATAGAACTAACATAATCTCATTGTTTATCGTAAAAAGAAGTAGTCATTATATTAATTAATGTTATGTCATATTTCATTATCTCTTGTGAAGAGGTTATTTCGTTTAGACTAGTTTTTATGTGGTTGTCAAGAAAATCTCGTCAAATTAGATTTTTTTTCGCAAGTAGGAACCTAAAAACTTAAGCGCCCTTTATACTGAAAGTTTAGGCATTTTAGGCACTGAGACGGCTCGCGCCCGCCTTGCGCAGGAGCCGGCGCGGCATGAACTCCGGTGACCTATGAAGGCGGGCGATTACGCCACAGTATAAATAAATCAGTAGTTCGATTTTATTTGCTATCGTAGGAATGTTGTTGATAAATAAATTTACTACTTATCCTATACCATTAAACGAGCAATATTTGCATTATATTTGTTTGTATAATATATACAGTGTGGAAATTTTCGATGTGCCCTGAATGGAAAGTACTTGAAATTAGGGATAGCAAATTTTTCTGAAAGGAAACATTCCTTTTTCAAATTTTATTTTATTATTCAAATCGATAGAAACAATGTAAAAGATAATTTATTGTTAATTTCTCGTAAAAATATTTGCTCTTAGAAATAAAAATATCATGGAATCGAACATTTTTATTGTAGAATGTACATTGTACAATGTACATCATCTAAACATAAAGAACGCTTCTGGTTTATTGGTCTATTTTATACATACATTTAAAGTTTAAAATGAAACTCTCCTTCTGGATACATTAATTTATTTTCTTCTGAAAATATTGGTAATAATAAAAGTAAAACAAATAAAAAAGGCAAAATAATAATTGAATATAAGTATGTAATAAGTATGTTAGTGTATTCAACCAACTTAAAAAAGTGTGACTATTTTACAACAATTTGAATAATAATCAATTAATGATTTGTATTATTGTATACAATATCGAAGCTTTTTAAGAAATGTATAAAATACTTTTTTATGAATTATTAATTATTATTTATTATCATACATCATAATATTATGTTACCGGCAATATATTAAACCCTTCTTAGTAAATGTATGTTATTCCGAGAAACGGATATGATAATCTTTAAATCTGAACTTTTCCTAAGTAGCAAATGTGGGTGGTTTTTGGGGTAGCGATTAACCAATATGAGGTCAAAACTAAAATCCAAGATGGCGCCGACGAAAATTTGAAATGTTTTCGTCATGGGTGTCATTTTCAAAGAGTTGGAGTAGCTATTAATCAATATGAGGTCAAATCTAAAATCCAAAATGGCGCCGACGAAAATTTGACATCAT
>CAJQZM010038756.1:14764-27626 GCA_907164665.1 Colias nastes
TAGCTACCCCAAAAACCATGAAAATGACACCCATGACGAAAAGATGTAAAATTTTCGTCGGCGCCATCTTGGATTATAGTTTTGACCTCATATTCGTTAATAGCCACCCCAAAAACCATGAAAATGACACCCATCTCGAAAAAAGTCAAATTTTCGTCGGCGCCATCTTGGATTGTTGTTTCATAAAAATAATATTTGTCATACTCATTGAATACAGATCAACCAACATCATAATAGGCTTTCTACTAGTACTTCAAAACTTTGCCGCTATTCCTATTCAACAACCCATAAAAAAGAGGATCTCAGGCAATAGTAATTTTTAAAACATAATTTTAAATCACTACATAGTATATAAAACAAAGTCGCTTTCACTGTCCGTATGTCCCTATGTCCCTTTGTACGCTTAAATCTTTGAAACTACGCAACGGATTTTGATGCGGTTTTTTTTAATAGATAGAGTGATTCAAGAGGAAGGTTTATATGTATAACAACATCCATTAAATAGTGGAGAAGTACTGTTATTTTTGAGGTTTCTAATGTGATGTCGTAAAAAATTACATTTTTTCCGCTTACATTGCAAACGCAGGCTGAACCCTTCGAGTTTTATCAAAATAATGTACTAAGTATTATACACATTAAAAAGGTCTACAGAAAAATCCGCGATGGTATATGTCTATCTCTTATTGATAACCCACAATAACTTTTGTTTGTCCTTTACTTTTTACGACAAATAATAGCTAATTTTCGAAGCGATTTTAACCAATACAGCATTAATCCTAAACCAATTAAATACCTTGAATACATTGTTAATATAGATCTATATGGCCCTTTACACCGTATGATTTAAGTGAATATTTTCGAAGATAATATTACAGATTTAAAAATTGCGGGACGTACCGTTTGCGGCGGTAGGTACCGGCCGGCCGCCCGGCTATATATTTTATACCCGTGCGAAGCCGGAGCGGGCCGCTATGTTTTTATATACAACGTTCACAGTTTTTGTGTAGTGAATTTAGTATCAGCATTGCACCCGTGCGAAGCCGGGGCGGGTCGCTAGTTACAAATAATTGTAATATGAAACTTATACATTACAGTTGATTTGAAGAATAAAATAGAAAATTTTATTTTTTTACATTTTTAGTTCTTTCGATTCCCGGTCGAAGAAAATGAATTTTTGAAAATCTTTGAATGCAGTTCTATTTATTTTTAAAAATAAAGGAAATTTGCTATCTCCAGTATTTCTAGTACTTTCACCCAGGGCCCATCGAAAATTTCCACACTGTATTTACAAACAAATATATTAATATGCAAATATTGCTCGTTTAATAGTATAGAATAAGAAGTTAATTTATATTTACAACAATTATCCTAGGATAACTAATAAAATCAAACTACTGATTTATTTATACCGTGGCCGTGCTCGCCGTTTTACTCGCCGCTCGGTTCTAATACGCGAGCGGCGACTACAACGTGGTCGGGAGCAAAACTAGCACAGGTCCTCCCTCGATGACGTCTGGCTGGACTCTGGCGGCATTGACGTGGTGCGCGCGAGTCGCATTTTACGTATTATATTTTATATAGAAAAAAATAAGGGCTAAATTATAAATCTATCCAAAAATTTCCCTGTAAAACCTGATTAGTAAATGAAATGTAAAATTTTCATAAACATAGCGTTCCCCTAATTCTCATAAAACTGATTATGCTTTCAAAATCGATGTTACTTCTGATTTTTTTTTGATCGAGTTAAATGTTTAATATTGTGTTTTTATCCAAAAAAGTCACTAGATCAAACGTTTATCTGTGCTATATATTTTTTTAGGATTTTAAATATGATGATTTCTATCCAAAAACCATGATTTAGAAACATACATTTTGTGCCATGGCCCCTTAACTCAAAATAAGGAAGAAACAAAAGTTCATCTCGTGTGTTTAGAATAAACGTAATTACATGTAAAGACACTCCCTTGTTAGGTATAAGAATAATAATGCACTTTACGCTACACAAGCTGAGATAAAACGTTATCACTTGATAACAGCGATTGTAGAGACAAAACAAGATACATTTTTAACACGCGTTTATAGCTTCACCTGTATGTTTGTATCTAACCGACATGTATGTATGTAACAGACTCCAGACTCGATTATGTCCCATTTTAAACGGACAGATTTAATTCAAACTTTGTACCCTTATCAAGGACTAGCTGTGCTCTGCGGTTTTACCCGCAGTGCTCCGCTCTTGTTGGTCTTAGCGTGATGATATATAGCCTATAGCCTTCCTCGATAAATGGGCTATCTAACACCGAAAGAATTTTGCAAATCGGACCAGAAGTTACCGAGATTAGCGCGTTCAAACAAACAAACTCTTCAGCTTTATAATATTAGTATAGATTATTGTGCGTTTCGTAAATCAGTTAAAAGTGTTAAAACAGAGGAAATGTTAAAGAATTGCGTGTTTAATTCCCACACAGCAATCGTGGATATTATAAATGCAAAACTATCTGTCAACATAACAATGGTCTTTCTTTTTGCAATAGATTATTAATTGTCAGTTCATGTAAATTGAAAGACAAGGGTTTTTCATTGATTGATAACTCAAATGTATCTTGTATTGTTTAGACTTTAACCTTCTAATTTCTAAAGTTCCAGTAGCTAGAATCTAGCTACTGGAACTTTAGAAATTATTTTCTAAGGACAATATTTTTAGGTAATTTCCATTTAATACACGAAATACAAATTTCGTATGCTAGTTACTGTTTCAATTTCATATAAATTAAGTTTTATAGCAAGGTACTATATGTACGTCATTGCAGCAAAAACTTATGATTTATTAAACAAAATAAACTATCAAAATTGTTCGGTCGTTCTATACAATATAGCAATGATTACGCACATGATATTTTGTGAAATATTTTTACTATTCTGTTGTTTTCTTACAAATACTACACAGAAAAGTTTACGACCTTTTTTCAGACCTTACCTACTATCATAAAATTCGCTCAAGCTGTTTCAGAGGAGATTAATAGCAAATAAACTAAAATATATTCAAACAAGATAAAGTCACATAATTGACACTATGAGAATCCTTATAATCCGAAATTAACTTTGATTAATGATAATACGTTGATAACATAGTAATTATTCTTATAGTTTCGTAATTATTATTAGTTAATTATTTTCTGTTCATCGTATTTATAATATAATATATCAATAATAAATAAAAAAATTAACGATGAAAGCAGGAAGAGAGTTTGAAACTATATACATATACATACTATATCGTTAGAAACTATGTTATAACTAAATGACAAATGTACATTGAGATATACATATGGAGACGACACCGCCTACATCACATATTATGTTCCGCTCAACATAAGCCATGTGGCTTAACTGCACTCAGTCGCTTTAGTGCGATGGTCGCGTTCATGTCTTGTTTGTTTTAAAGCAAAAAACCAAGAAACTCATCAAATATGCCCTCGAGTGTGTTGCGATATTGCACTTATAATTCAAGTAATGCGGCAAAGTGCAAAGAAATAACTTTTCATCGGTAATTAATTAGATAATCATTGTTAAAACTTGGTTCGAGCAAAATTTTTGGCGGGCGCCATTTTGTGTCATTTGTCATAGACTAAAAATTTAAGAAACGGCATTGGGTATGAAAGATGTTTAGATAGTAATATTAGATGACGTAAATTTTTATAGTGGAAAAAAATAATTTTACACATTTAAAAAATATTGTACTGTGGATATTATTTGAAAAAAAGTTAAATCATGAAAGATGAAAATAAATTACCTATGTATCAATTTTACGGTTTAAGACATTTATTTCTCAAAAATTTTTTTTGTTACATTGATTGGTTTTAATTGAAAAGTTTTTAAATGATAAGTTCATTAAGTAATAATTTATTTATTAGATTAATTTTTTTTTTTGTTACATTGATTGTTCTTAATTGATAAGTAATAAGCAAAATATTTACAAAGTTTCGCCTCTATAGCGGTGAGTCGATGACATCGCTTAATCTATGACTCACAAGCCGCCCCGCGCCGCCGCGCTTGCAGCACAGATTTTGTTCGTGGTGTCTCCTCTATACGTAGTAATAATAGCTCAATGCAAATGTACCAAACTTACGAACTTAGATAAGAATCTGGAGACAAAATTATTTGTACAAATATTTTACACCTTATAGTCTTTTAGGAAGGTTTTAAAATACGCTAATTGAATTTCAAACATACAATTATTAGTCTTTAATTCTGAGCCTAAATTATTTCGAACCGTGAAATATAAAGGTCTTTCGATTTGTCACAAGTGCACACGACTTTATGTCGTATCCAATTACAATTAGAGTCACTATTGTGCGCTGTTATGTCAAATTATGATTCGTGTTAGGAATCTTGCTAGATTTTAAACAGGTTTCTGTTGGGCTCACACTTGAAGCGCGCAGTACTTTTTTATGATCTGTGCTATATATTATATCCTACGATGCGATATCGATATATCAAACGATTTTTTGTAAAGGTCGGTTTTCATTTTATCCGACCAAAACAATAATAAAAAATTTACTTGCTGATTGTGACGTAATCATACTTGGTATTTTGTTATGTTATTGTAGGTAAGTATATTATTTAAATATAAGTATAACAAATATTTTCTTGTTATTTAAAGCATTATGTAGTCCTCTACTAAATAAAAAAAATACTTTAACTCTAAAAAAAGGTCCGACATATTCTACGTTTTAATAATTTTGTTTATTAGGATTGTTTATTATATTATGTCATTTAGTTCGATTTAATAACACTTAAATTTAATCTATCGAGATTCAATTATTATTTTTTGTTGAATGGCAATTTATCTATATCTATAGGCTATAAAGCTAATAGTTTTACGAAGAACTATCCGTTATGTAGTCAGTAGAGAATAATATTATATTGTACATCTTATGTAAGTGTGCTACGTATAACGTAGGTATGCCTCATTGGAATATTTACATCTTAATGAAATATTATGTAGTTTCATGCAATATAAGAACAGTATAGAGTATTTAATATATATAGACTATAGTCTATACTGTCTACTGTATCACTATCACTACATAGTATGAAACAAAGCCCCTTGCTCTGACCCTGTGTCCCGCATAGCATACATAATGCAAGCATAATGCTTAAATCTTTAAAATTACGCATGATGTGTTTTTTTTTAATAGATAGAGTTGTGGATAGAGTGATTCAAGAAGAAGGTTTTAGTATATAATTTATTAAATTTTAGACAACGCTTTGGCGAAGCCGCGGGCGGAAAGCTAGTAGACTATAGTATAATATTTTACTATTGGGCATTTAACGTTACTGTATTGTAAAGTTGAATCGATAAAACCGTGTCACCATACACTTATATTATTTGCACTTACGTAAGAGATTCCTTGATTTACAAATTGCATGTTTACATGACAATACAAGGGCCCACTCTATATTTTTAAGTGTGTATTCTTTATCTTGTCATACACGAATGTTTTATTGTATTTTTATTTACTTTTGAACGTTATAGGTACATCTCTACACAAATAACATCGCTCAATATTGATAAAAAACAATTGTATCATTTATTGTTAGTATAATTTATAAATAACTTTATCTAATGTCAAAAATTAACAGAATATTTTTAACCAAAGACTAATTTATGTGTTGAGTAATAATCTCTAATAGGTATTAACATTACATTCAACATTTCGGGTATATACTTTGAGAACTTTACATCAGCTAGCTAAAAGCAATAATCGTATCGTAGTCGTCCCGTTGATGTTAAATAACAAATAGTTTGCGAGGTTTCATGTAATCAGTAGCTGTATGATCTAATTATAGTGGCTCAGCTCTAACTGGCAATCTTGCTATGAAACAAGACGATTATAATGATGCATTTGAAAAAATATAGGTACCTAGCTATAAATATCTATATGTACATTATACAGGTTTGCAACGAATGCGGATATGATTTTTATACGGAAGTTTGTTCAAAATTGGACAAAATATCTGCGTTATAATTTGATTTTAATGAGGTTTAATTAGGGTACTATTATTGGTCTTGTTGTTTGGGACAAGTAAAAAATTGAACGTCGATTTAAAAAAAACTAACAACTATTTTTGAGTTAGGTACCACAGTAATGTTTGTAAACAATGCAAACGTTAACTTACAGACATTTTATTGCTGTAACTAAGTTGTTTATAGCATTAAGAATAATTTATAAATATAAGAAGGACAATTTATAAACATAATTAAAAAGTTAAGAAATATCTAGATATAATTTGATCCTAAGAGTTAGGAAGAATTCCCGTGTGTTTCGTTTTACCGATGCCCAAATGCACAATTATCATTTTGGCATCGGTAAATCGGTAATAGGTGCTTTAAAAATAATCTTTGGTATTATATGTACTGGAAGTGAAGTAGGTACCTATCGCTAAAGTTATGCCTTTTATAGAAATGGTATAAACTATAATCCTTATCTCTTCGACGTTAATTTGCTGTCATGCCTTTTTAATTTTTAGCTTATTACCCTAATAGACTGATAGGTATATTTTTCACACAGCTTTTCCGTATTCAGTTTTACCCAAAACGGGATAATAAATTAAAGATTTATTTATATTACTTTTAACTATTTATAGATATATAATTATCAAGAAAATACCATTTATACCTTCTAAAATCTTCGATATATATTCAAATTACGTCTATTTTGTCATTATATGTCGGAACTTATATAGTTAACAGGTGTAACATGTAAGTTATTTATTATAATAAAATTACTCTTAATTAAACCTTATTTGGAAAACGTATTTTTTTCATTAAAAAATTGTAAGGAGTTTGAAATAAGTAGGTACGATATTTATTGCCTTGTTTTCAAAAACCTTACAGCTCATTAAAATATTTTTACAAATTTAAATGGTTTTAATGTCTAATTACTAATAGGTACATATTAATTTATTTGCATTAATGAAGAAAAAAAGTTTAACGATGCATTTGGCAATTTTTAATGCGTGATTAATCGAGGCTATGATTGTTATTGTATTAAAATATATTCTGTTCTTAAAAAATAGCTCTGGAATTTTTTTTTTGAAACTTGTCCAGTAGTTTCAATTTCTTAAAAACAATAAATGTAATCTTTCCAGTTTATAATTAATACAGTAATTATAGGTATTGTTCAAAAGTCTTCATTTTCCTTTAAAATATTTATGTCACGTGTGATAAGCTTAATCAAAAGTTATCGTCAATGTTCGATGTTTCTTTTATTAGTAGCACATAATATAGTTACTGTATTTCAGCAGATTGACGTTAATCATACCTCTTTAGGTATACTGAAATTCCGTGTTATTACAGGGTCTGGTATAAAAGAAGCTGTGTATAAATATGCCAGGTCTATCATACAAAACACACGCTTTAATTAAATTAAAAAAATATATTACTTACAAATTACAATCACAAATATGATTATTACTAGCTTTCCGCCCGCGGCTTCGCCCGCGTTTTCAAAGAAAAACTCGCATAGTTCCCGTTCCCGTGGGATTTCCGGGATAAAACCTATCCTATGTGTTAATCCAAGTTACCCTCTATATGTGTGCTAAATTTCATTGTAATCGGTTCAGTAGAATTTGCGTGAAAGAGTAACAAACACACACACATCCTCACAAACTTTCGCATTTATAATAGGTACCTATTATTAAGTAGGATTTATTACCAATAAACTTTTGTTACGCGAATGGTTGAACAGCTCGGTTTGGACCAGCTCCAAACCGAGCTGTTCAAGTTTCCTAAATCACCAAGCTAGCCAAGATGCCAAGATTCATCTTCCATATTTAGGTATATAAGATTATTTCGTAACTTAGTACATAATTAATTGCGCAAAAACGTTAATTACTTTTATTTTCATATTATATTAATGATAAATTGCAAAGCTTATTGGATAATATTTTATATAATTTTTAGAGATGCATCTATACATATAATAAATACATAATATGATTATATTAATACCTACTTATGAGATAATCAGGGATAAATAATTAACTTAAGATTTTAATATGAACATAAAATTATCTTATCTCTAGGTAGATACATTTCTTATTATAAAGTAGGTAACCTTCCTACCTGATACGTAGGTACCTACTTTCTTCAAAATAGTGTTTGAATAAAATCCCGTTTTCAATAATTCCAATATAGTATTACAGGAAACCTTTTCTCGGGATATCCCATACCTACCTAAGTAGATCCTTATAGAGGCATGCGAATCAATGCAATCTATATGCACCCATGTATGGAAGTTTTCGTAACAGTGAAAGTACCTTTGTATAATTATGAGAGGATTAATGGATGGAGCATCCGCAATGTATGTTAGTCTGGTTGGTACTTGGGATGTTATAAGTTTTACTAGCTGTGCTCCGCGGTTTTGGCCCGCGTGGCTCAGCTCCTATTGGTCTTAGCGTGATGATATATTATAGCCTAGCCTTCCTCGATAAATGGACTATCTAACACCGAAATATTTTTTCAAATCCGATCAGTAGTTCCCGAGATTAGCGCGTTCAAAAAAACAAACTCTTCAGCCTTGCAATATTAAGTACCTATAGATAGAAAACGAGCTGACCTGGCGACTGGCGTTGCTTTGCCTTCCTGGGGATATGAAAAAATAGGTTTTGACCGATTTTGAGATCTACCCTGTACGGTGCAAACGTACAGAGCGAAACATCATCATTTTATGTATGTCACATCATTTTCATTTTCATATAGTTTATAGTCGCGTGCCGCGTACGTGTGCCTCATAGCATAGCAATATTAAAGCATATTATTTGTATCTTAGCAGCTTAGTTTTTATTATATCAGCAGCATCCCCAGGTGTACGAACCGTGCATCTTTATGGTCCGTCGAGCCGGATAGGCACACAAAATTTCATGACAATCGGTCTAGCCGTATCGGATGAGTATAATAACTAACATTGTGAGACGAGGATTTTATATAAATAATTAAATAAAGCCTTTATTCATTCCTTTACATAATCTAATTACAAATTTTATTTGTTGTTAGTGTGGTTTGTATTAACCCATTGAGCCCCAAGCGGCCCGAACGGTCCCAGACACAATAGATTTTCTATTGTGTCTGTGGTTCCGGGGCCTGAGTTATCATTATTCTTTTTTCTCTATTAGCTGATCTAGTCCAAAGGGTACCTGCGTAATTTTTGATATCATCACTCCATCGAATTTTATATATAGAGAAGATATGAATTTGTAATGGTAAAAACTAGATAATGAACTTGGTACCTGCCTATAAACAAGGTAATTGCGTGAATTTTTTTATATAATTTTCACAGTGGTTCAATGACTATCTACATATCTAGAATCTAGGTACAATGCTACTAGTTTTATACGTGACC
Source organism: Colias nastes (assembly GCA_907164665.1). Classification (NCBI taxonomy): domain Eukaryota; kingdom Metazoa; phylum Arthropoda; class Insecta; order Lepidoptera; family Pieridae; genus Colias; species Colias nastes. Next base: position 24,172 of record CAJQZM010038756.1, read on the forward strand.
GATATCATGATAATTACAAGCTATTTATCAATAGGTACTTCAAGTGTAGGTTGAACCTATGATTTAAATGGTCTTTTATCTACTCTATACGTAAATATCAACCCGCGGCGTTCCTCGCCCCCCTTATATTTATACATTTATTATTGTAAATAGTAAAAAATTAACGCCAATTTCTTTGTTATGATATAGGATTATCAAATTGGGTGTTTATAATATTATGTTCTTAGGCACTGTATGTGTGTATTCGTGATTTCGTGCGTGGGAGTCGATAGGACGCGGTTTTTCCCGCGCGATTTGTATATTTTTGTATACTCCGCTACTATTGGTTGATGAGTTGATGACTTCATTGATGAATGGGCTATGTAAAAAATAACAATTTTTTGTGAGTTAAGTTTGTAAAACTAAAGAAAAAAACCTCTTCGTATTTAATTTTACTATTATTATCGGGAAGAAGTTATGTACCAACACCTGTCTTTTTTTTAAGCCTTTTCTAGTTTTATTGACGATAAAAAAGTGAAGAATATTATAAAGCTATTTCCTTATTATTTAAAGTTACAATTTGTTGAAGTGAAACTTCTTGGCGCGTTGAGAGTAAAATTTCAAGGTCGCATCATGGCAATACCGTCACGACATGGAGTAAGGCGACGATATTGTTATCTTTGAAGAAGTTTCACTCCTGACACGTATGCTCGGCACACACGCTCTTTATTGAGTCGTAGTATCGTGTTGTATTTGAATATAATATACCTTGTAGAATTCCCTAGAAGTGCTTATTAAATAATAGGTATGCCTTTGTATTAGAAGTATCATCATTAATCTTACTTCTATGATGATGTTGTAAATATGTTGCCATTACGTGACCTTAACTAAATTCCTCACTAGTCGCTTCATATTATGTTTTAAAACCTATACATAATGAGTTATAATTTGGCTTTCTTAGGCATATTATGATGAATCTAAAAGCTCAAACTAAAGTTCATAAAGCCGTGTACGCTACAGAGCGTGACATACATAGAAAAAGACATAGGTAGGTAGCTACTGTATACAGTGTCTTTTCCCGTCCGATTAGGGCCCTTCTGGCCTCCTCCACTCAAGCGACAGCCCAAGCCGAGGTTCGAGATCCCCGTCAAGGGGGGACGCCCTTGCGCATGTCGCTACCAGGGTGAACCTTCAGTTCACCCCCGCGTCCGCGTTAAAATGTAGAAGCCCTTCTGGCTAACATTGAGAGACACCACACAAAAAAAAAAAAAATGTGTCTTTTTTATTAAATTATGTCATTTGTTAAATAGTTAGGCGACTAATTGAACATCAAAACATTTACAAATGTTACCTTTTAATGAAATAAATCCTAATGGACATATTTTTATAGCAGTATAGATACTAATATTTCGGTTAAAATTCACATTACTCACGAATTTTAATTAAGTACTTTATAGTTTATACTTTCTTAGAAGGTCAATGGAATAATTAACTGACTCTTCCAAATGAAACTTGATAAGGGATTTAAATATTACACAACTACTTAATTAAGATTTTTAAGATTTACCATTGTTGTATGAATATTAAAATATAATGGTAGTGATTAAAAAAAGACGTGTGGCACTCGGGGACTGCCGCGGTAAAGCTATTGCATAGCATGCCTTCAAGCCACACCTCCATGCCTGTCGGAGTGGGGAGCGTGAGGTTTTTTCGTTACGGAATTTCTCGATTCGGTCCCCGCGCTCAAGGCCCGCGATAGAAGCTATGCAATAGCTTAAAAATATTTTTTGACTTTGTTTCCAAAAAACGACGGGGATTCTCAATTTTAGCATATAATAATATTATGTACCTATTCGTCTTTTGGAATAATGTCTTGAGTGCGTAGTAATTACCAGTTTAATTTGATCTCTATTGTAAATTACATATGTTTCAAGATCAACTTAAGAAGGGTGATGAAACTTATTAAATTTTTATTTAACTTGTCTGGACAACAATTTTATAAAGATAAAACAATAATAGATATTTCCCTGTTGTGTAGCCTGTCTGATAACATCAATTCCAGAAAGTTTTTAATAATTTAAAAACCAGTTGTCAACATTGTCCAAGTAATTGCTACAGGGCTAAGGTTATCCTTTAAAATTAATTTAATTTTATTGTTATTCCCACCTACAGCTACGTAGGTAGCAGCACGTGCTGATTGCAAGGAAGATGATTTCAGATATCAAAGTCCAAGTGTAATATAAAAATAACCTGCTTATAAATAATGAGAAATTAACAAATAACATATCTACTTACCTGTATATTCTTCTTTAGTTTCTCATGAGAGAAAGGACCTATTTTATTTTGTTAAATAAGATTTATCTCACGAAAGATTATAGGCATAAAATTAAGGTTAATATTAGTTTTTATTTTATTAAGTTTTTACATAGCACTTTCTTAAACATATGTACGTGTTAATATTAGTTAGCATATAGTCGTGAGAAATAACGTTAAAAATATACTATTTTATGACAACTCCTTTATAAATTGTTGATAAAGTTTACTGTACTTGCACGGTGTTGTGTCAAGAAAATTAAATGTAAAATTACTTAGATGGTTGGTTTTAACATTTGGCTTGTTATCATAGTATGATATTTTATGAACAATTTAATAGGTACTATGTGCTTTTATAATTTTATAATAACGCAGATTTACTTGCTTAGGTAGTATATTATGCTAATGTAGATTTTAGACTATAGATTTTTTAAATTTTACAAATTTTATGAACGAATTAAATCTGTCGTTTTAAAGTGGGTCAAAAAACATACAAGCATACAAACAGAAAAATCTATACTTAAAATCATTATAAAGCTGAAGAGTTTGTTTGTTTGAACGCGCTAATTTCAGGAACTACTGGTCCGATTTGAAAAATTCTCTCGGTGTTAGATAGCCCATTTATTGCGGAAGGCTATAGGCTATATAATATCATCACGCTAAGACCAACAGGAGCGGAGGAATGCGAGTGAAACCGCGAAGCACAGCTAGTGAAATTATAAAAGCTAGTTAAAAACAGTGAGTTTGTTTCGTACGTAAGTATTTAAGGTATTTAGAGTGATCTCTCCACGCGTTTAAGAATATTCAAGAAAAATATTCGAAAAACCTGTCCCTAGAATTGGGCTATCTAGTTAAAAATTTCCAAACAAAAATTAATTCTTGTATAAAAACCTTATTTGTATAGTTTTAAAATTATGCGTATAAACTTAACTTTTCTAACCAAATAATGTTTTATTATTTAAATGTTCTTTTTTATGGTTGACCGAAATATCTTGTTAAAAACCCGACTTTATTACGAGATAAAAATTAATACCTACATATTATAATATGATATAATTAATGTGACGTGCAACAAGCGTGTAACCATTTGTTTAGTAAATATGGTTGTAAATAAAGAAAGATTAAATATAGTAGGTACTTACTGTTATACCTACCTATGTTGT
>CAJQZM010038757.1:1316-14784 GCA_907164665.1 Colias nastes
CTAAAAAACAATCAAAACTATATAAAATACGAATAAATGAAAACAATACTCATCATTGCGAGCATGTCCGTAATCTAGCAAGCGGTCAAGTGCGAGCGGCGCGGGACGCATGCGTAGACGAGGTCATTTAAACGAGAAAGCAATCGGGCACCCGAAAAAGTTGAAAACACCTAAAATGAAAAGAAAACGTGATACATATGGATACAGTATCGTGGCGCACGATCAAAAAGTCTCGTCAATAAATAACTACATAATAATAATTTGCTACTACATAACTCTTTATGTCTTGTCTAATCTGTAAACCTTTGTAACAACGTTTCTTGCAAATGTGTATGTATTCATATAGTTATTGCAGAGGCTATATAGAAAAGTTATTGTATATTTAAAGGAAAAAATGATTTCGAGACTTTTTGATAAGCAGGCAGACACAAACATGCAATAAATGAGCTTATCTCTAACAAAACAGAAGAAGCTGACACTAAGAGATACATGCAAAGGAAGGTAGAATAAAAATTATTATACGAGGTTTCAAGAGTCTAGTGAAAATAGCTTCTAATATAAAATACATAAAGTTGAGAATAGGTTACTTCCATATTTTTTATAATATTTAGTTTATTCTATAAAAATCGATAAACAAGAAGCTTATACTAGAGTTTCTGGTGTTCAAAAAATATCATTTGCAATTCAGATTGTTGTCAGAAATATCTTATGTTATTTCTAGCTTGCAAAACTTATTTCTCTATTTCTTTGATGAAAAATACATTCCTATATATTTAAGGAAATCGGTACAATGCAAGCAAGAGGGCAGGGAAAAACAATTTTATAAGTTTCCTTACGAACTTATGCTTTAGTATAACAACTAATAATAATTAAAGAAGATAATATTATACACCTACTTGTAACACTTAATTTTCGTGATCTATTATGATTTTAATAGATTTTTTACTGCGAAATAAAGAAAGAGTGCTGTACCTACTGTGAAGCTAACGCTAAAAACTTTTAAAAACACCAAATAGTGAAATGCAGAAAGCACAGTAAATTTTATCTTCTAATTAGACATATGTACTTTGTTCAACAAGTAAATTCTAATGAATCTAATGATAACTTCTAATTGAGTTCTTTTCTTTGTGCTCTTAGATTACTCTGGTACTAATAATAATGGTAAATACTGCAATCATGTACTTTTTAAGAAAAAAACACATATTTTATCGTTTCTTAGATATTAAGTTTACTAGCGTAGTAAAGTGAAGTGCATATATTAGTCAACCCATGCTTAGGTTATGTTAATAGAGTTGCACTTAGCGAAATGTTTGTATGTCATAAGGTACATATATTTCCTTTCGCTTTAATAAACTTATACTAATTTTTAATTACAATTTTAAATGAATTATATTAAAGTTGGTTACAATTATAAAATGACCAAGTGTTCAAAAAATTATATTATACTTAGTCATAATAATATATTAACATAGTATGTTTATATGAAATAAATGAACAATGTATAAACAGAACTAAAAGTTAACTTACGACATACATACATGAACAGAAGTTATTACCAATAACAATAGCACTATCATAGTGAAATATTGCAAAGAACAAACACTTAACACTTAAAATTAAAGCATTGTTCCTGTAAAGGTGTTACATTGATAGTAAAAAGTAAATAGCTTGTAATTTCTTGAGAAATATTACGATTCTATCTGCTTTATATAATGAATCTAGCCATCATGCGTTAGTAATACATTATACAATTAGGAAAGTGTTAGTGATAAACATAAACTGATATATTTTACCCTCATCCTCGTGAACCGCCCAATCACTTGTAAGTATTCCTGCTATGAAGTATTTATGTTTTAAATAAAAAACAAAGCTAATGATTACAACATTTTCATTTATTTCTCTTTAAACACAATATGTGATTAAATAAAATATATGAAATAGAACATTGTTCATGACTATATGACCGCTCGCATGTGATGAAGTGACATTATTATTTGTGATTATAATATTATGTTAATGTTAAAGCCCAAGCTATGTTTATTTTAACCTGCCAAAGAACGTAGACAAAAAAGTATATACCAAAAATAATATTTTCTACAGCATATCTCTGACCAAAATGTTTTTAAATGGAAGCAGAGCTTTAGCATTAACATAATTTGTCTCCACCTAATTGCGAACACTTGTACCAAATTACGTATTTATATTGTCCAAAATTTGGTTAAGACACTGGTGTTTATTCTATACATAACACCGAAAGTATACATATAAATTTTTTGGTGCGATTTTATCAAGCCACCGTATGTTAGTGCGAATTGCAAATTTCTTATAATAATAGGTAACCAAATGTTAAATAATTTAAAATCACGATGTTAATAACCATACCACGGTCACAATATTAGTATATTAGGTTCTTATTTAGGCCAATATTCGTTAATCTTAATATAATAAATCTCGTGTCACAATGTTTGTCCTCAATGGACTCCTAAACCACTTAACCGATTATAATAAAATTCGCACACCATGTGCAGTTCGATCCAACTTGAGAGATAGGATAGTTTAAACATGTAGGTACCACGGGCGAAGCCGGGGCGGACCGCTAGTAATGTATAATTTTAGTTAAGCAACTTAAAATTCTAATAGTATTTAGATATCGATTTCTAATATACAGAATTATTCGTTGAGAGTAGACGTAGTATTACTAAAACAGATATAAGGCACGATTAAGATTCTATCATATGAATAGTCTACTAGTATTTACCGTTCTTACGCCTAGTGCGCTGGACGGATTTACATGAAATTCTATACATAGATGAAAAGATTAAAAAAAAAACACTTTTCGGGAAAAAAAACCGTAGCGGGTGTACCTAGGAGATGTAACGTTATTTTCGGATACTATGATGTGATGACATGATGTGCAAGTGGGTGAAGATACGAGCCGAAACCAAATATAGGTCATACACGTATAAGGACTAATACATTTTAGATATGGACATTATGACGTCACTAACTCATCAAAAGTCATTTTTTTCCGGCATTTCATCTAAAAATTATGCTAATGTTTATATTTTACGTGCTCTATCTAAAACTGTTTGTTTGGAAATCTGCCAGGTCAAATGGTATGGAAAATGAAATTTATGTCCCTTCTCGAATAAATCCGTATAAATCAGGCCGTATTTTATTGCTCTATCTTTACAAGTAAAAATGGTAATAAAAACTAATATTGTGACTAGTATGATTTAAAATTTAAATATACAAATATAATAAATAATTATGTAAAATAATAGAAAAGTGTTACTCTATCCCCTATATAAATTATATATTAGAATCAAATTAAATGATGGAATGCATTAATATGTCTAGGCACATAATGACTCTCTAAGTAGAAACAATGTCTTATATTATAAAAAATAGGTTTTATAATTAAACCTATAATATTATAGCCATATTTATAATTCAATGGCTTTTGGGAATTAACTATACGCAGGAATGTACAAAGCTTTGGAAAGTGCGATGTGTTCAAAATATTAAAATATATTTTGTATTAGTATAATAAGTAAATTTTTAAAGATTTTATCTAATTTTTAACTTGCTATAATCCCAGCATGAAATTCGTATTTAAGACTGCGTTATAAGTTAAATATGGTAATCGAGCTATAAATATATTTTGAAAAATACATTTTTTATTATTTAAAGCTCATTTATACCAATATAATTATAATAATGATTATTTTAGCCTTATATTGCACTTGTGACAATTGTTTATAAACTATATTGAAAACTATATTGAAAAAATTATATAATATGGTAGCTAATTTAAACACATTTAAAATGTAAAAAAAATATGTAAAAGTCAAATAAATGCTATACTACCTTTTTTCGTTCGACGAACAATGTCATTATTCTTACCTTTGGCGATGTTTTGTTTTGTCGAAAAAACATTGGAATGTAAAGACATCTCACAATAATTTACCGTCAAATAAACCTCTATGAAACTATTCAATTGAAACAAAACGAAATTGAAAAATAAATTTGAGTGTAAAAAGTCAAAAAATACTTGACCATTTTTAGCTCGATAAATGCAAAATAATAAACCGCCGTTTATAAACGAATCGACCGCGTCAAAATGAAAAATAAAAAACGCATTATTTCGTTCGCGATTGGTAGCGCGTCGCGTGTTTAAGATATGGTAGTGTAATATTTACTTGACTTCTTATTACCTGGCGAGCTAGTGGCCACAGATTGTTCAACTTTTTTACGCTCAAATTTGAGTGGTTGCTTCATATTGACGTTTTGTGTCTCCGCTATGGCCGCCAGCCGCTCGAGCACGCCGCTGATCGACATCCGCATCTCGGGGTTCACTGTCAGACAACCACCTAACAACAAATAATACGAGGTTTTAGTGCGAGGTTTCACATGTAAGTAAATAATGTTTTGCATTTTTTTTTTTTTTTTTTTTTATGTGACTTGAGGGTAGTTAAGCTATCAAAAAAATTACGGAACGGAATCCACATACAATATGAAAAAAATTTTTTTTTCGGTTTAAAATATAAATCTATTATATTTTAAACCGAAAAAAAAAATTTTTTTCAAATCCTAATTAAGATTGAATTTAAATATGATTTTCTAATAACTGTCCAATTTTATAAAAAAAAATCTAAAACAACATCCCAATCGAACAATAACCATCATCAATCTAAATCACCGAAGTACTTACTTATTATTTCATGGAAACATTTATAGCGCTGATCATTGGGGTTCAAAGTGTAATTGCCGTTCAGTATAGCTAATTTGGCAGAGTCCTCGAACGGGTGCTGCATGTAACACAGAGTGTATAGAATACACCCGAGCGCCCAAATATCGACCGCATGATCTATCTTTCTATTGTCCCATGTGTCCAACATCTCTGGCGCTCTGTACATCGGCGTTGTGAATTGGGCCAACTGAAATGTGAAAAGGAATTTAATTTAAACTAGGTCTTTTTTAATTAATGATATACTAAAACCTTCCATAAGTAGTACGATATCGATTTGTTAAAAAATAATGAAAATTGGTGCAGTAGTTTCTGAGGTTTTATCGCGAGCAGCAGACGCGGCGGAGGATTTTGTATAATAATAATATGAATATGATAATTGTGTCGTTAGTATATGCCTTAAGAGTCAAGGTAAGTTTAAGACAATGGTCGGAAAACGAAGAGCTAAGCAAAAGGTGGCAAAAGTAAGGTCAGTCTATTGATTGTGTTCGATTATTTATCTGAATACCTTTTATTTTGGAGACACATTTAAATTAAATCTTTACTACTTTTTTTTACTACTCTCCACCGGGAATCGAACCCAGGACACCTTGGTTCTACGCTCACGCGTTAACCACTTTGCCGATGTACTGGATGCGGCTACAAAAATAATGTGGGACGCTTCACGATTTCGCGTGTCCTGGGATCCGTCCGTGTTTTCAATTTGAAATTTGTCGACGACATGTAGTTTGGAACTGTGCCCAAATTATAGCAGTTAACTCACCCCCAATTCCATGGAATATACATAATTGGCAAAATATTTAAGTAGGTGCTTTATGAGTAACGCCCACAAAGGTGGTTGTGCATTATTAACTAATTCATAAGAAATGTACATTATAATGAGTAATATATTTAATTGCAAAAAATGATAGTATAATTAATCCATTTTTACATAAACATACTGTATTACTAACTGTATTCTGTTTTATATATTTTCAAACTCAAACTCAAACATTTATTTATTCAATTAGACTTCTTATAGAAGCACTTTTGAAACATCATTACTTACATATTTTCAAAATTTACCACCGATTCGGAAAGCAGTATCTACAGAGAAGAACCGGCAAGAAACTCCATAGTATTACAATTTACTCAAGAAAGTAGTTATGAGCATAAATTTATTTACTCAGTAAAATAAAAAGTATAACGTTTCCCACTTACATTTTCTTCTAGCATGTTCCTTTGGTTTGCACTCCATGAGGGGTTGGGAGTATATATCTCAGTTGTTGCAGAACCAAAATCACATAATTTTATTGTACCTAAAACAGTGCTTATTAAAAATAACATCCTCAGCATATAAGGACGAATGTATATCATTAGAAGTGTTTAGAGAATTTTGGAATTTTTCTTTCTCTTAGAGGAAACAAAGCTTTTACCAAAGCTCTATTTAAAAAATTCTATGCATAGTAAGTGATAACTGATAGTGATAAGTGATCAATCCTAGGTAGCATAGTTACCTAGGAGTTTAAAAAAAAACGATTTGATTTCCAAATTAAAGCAAAATTTTAATCAACATTTTCATGAACCAAACATTACAAAAGCAACAATAATACTTGATATATTTAATAACAATATTGGCGACTGATTGGCGCAATGAGTAGTGACCCAGACTATTGCGTCAAATTGCGTCGAATCCAATCCCGCAATTATACAGATCGTAATATATTTTACAACTCTTCATATATAAGTTTTATAATAAAGGCCTCAGAGAAAATTATATTTCACCCACTTGCTTTAGAGGAAATTAGGTACATTATTAAAGTATAAATTATTAACTACTAGCGTAGTGGCCCGGCTTCGCCCGTGGTACATGTTTTCGCTGTCTTCATTCATACCATACTATCCTCGTACTTCAAGGAACATTACAAAAAAAGAATAAACGAAATCGGTTCAGCCGTTCTCGAGTTTTGCGCACACATAGTATAAACTATTCTAATTTAGGGTGAACAAAAAATGTGATACTACCTTCGTTAGATATAAGAAAATTTTCTAATTTGAGATCACGGTGAGCTATCGGCGGCACTTGGACGTGCATGTGTTGCACAGCCTTACAAGCTTGATAGAACACTCTCACTATTGTCGGCAAAGGAAACGCCTGCCCTCTATTCTGTAAAGCCTCCATAAGACTGCCTCCACTACATAAGTCTGTTAGCAACAAATATTCACTCATCCCATGAGTTGTTTTCGTCTTATCAATAAAAGAAGCAGCAATATATTTAATTATATTTGGGTGTCCGGAGAGCTTCTTTAGTAAACTAATTTCTTGTATAATATTTTTATTAGCCTGCTCATCAGCTGCCATTAGCCTTTTTAAGGCATATTCCGTTCCAGATGCGACATCTTGTGCTACAAATACAAATGCGAAACCACCTGCAAGAAAGCGAGAAATTATAATAACTGTTTATTACAAACAGCCTGATACTGCTAAAGGCTTCACCTCAACTACTAAAAATAGTGGTCCTATTGCATTTAAATGAGTGCTATTAATAAAACACATGTACACAATTTTATCACTATTTACAATCAGTGTATTGCAGCGGAGTAACAAATATTGTCACTCTATTAATGTAACATTGCATCCTTTATAATGCCCTCATCATTTTTCTAATATTAAAATAGTTATACAATTTGTTTAAAAAATATTATAGCTCCATCACAGACTGTCATCAATCACCAATACTCTGGTGAAGTATTTTACAGTTTGGATAATTAACAAACTACACCTATAATTGACTTTTAATAATTCAATATCATCATACTTAATAATTAACTGAGTATTTAATGATCTTCAAAGGTAAATATTTAATAATTACCACACAATTCGTTTAAAATATTCTTTATCTTATAATATGCAAAGTAAAATAAAAGTTGTTGCATGATCAACAGAGCCTTTAAACTTTTCTGTTATCAACCTTTTATTTCAGCTGAAATGCTGTATAAAAAAAAAATTAAAAAAAAACAGAATAAATGTCAAGGCCGGATATGACCCTGCATTTTCTGCTCATATAAAAAAAAATTGATCAGGAGGCGAGGATAATTATTTTTTATTTAATTCATCAACTTACCGTTAACCTAAAAAGGGATGGTTGAAATCATAAACTGTAATATTTCCTGATTTAATTACATTTTTCAAAAATATCCAAAAGTGACTGACTAACAGATAAATCAACACAAAGCCACATGGGATGAAATTGCTATGCAGATAGCTTCTATGATGTAGGCATCCACTAAGAAAATACTTTGATAAATTCTACCCCCAAGGTGATAGAATAGGGGATGAAAGTTTATACCATGAAAAATTTAAATGTGTAATTCATGTGACCTATTTTGTAATGTTCCATTATGAGTTCATATTAAAATACAAAATAAACACAGAGAAATATAAATATAATACATATTAAGTAAGTCATTTTGACTTCAATTTGAAGAAGAGTAAATTGATTAAATTCTTCATTGTATATTTATAGTTTAAACCCTTTATAAAACATATTTATTTCAATCAATAAAAAGTGATTGGAAACCTTCCAAGTGCTATTTATGTATGCTTAACTCTTTTTTACAAAATCCATTAGGATGTGAAAGTATTTTGAATTATGGAATGAATATAAATTACTCATAATTATAATTGAACAATATGGTACTTTCAAATGCTCTTCAAATATAATTTTAATATAATCATATTTTATAAAATATTATTTATTGTCTTATTAAACAACAAATTTCAATTTTTTATGTATTACCTATAATGTAAAAGGTAATTTGTGTCATTTGAAAATCAGTAAGCTAAGAAAATGTACAACTTATAGGTGACACACCAAAGAACATTGGTGTAAGAACTTATAGAGATAAATATACCTACATCAATGAAATAACAACATCAAAGCAATTTCGTTGGAATGTTTTTTGTTCGACAATGAACCCGCCGCCCCCTAATGTACATCTTGAGTGTCTCGATTAGAACATGAATAAAAATATATTCCAAATATAAAAGTTATATTAAGGTTGATAAATGACTTACCCTCTGCTATAACTTTTTTGACCCTAAGTTTCATGTTTCCGATTTCGACAAATTGACCAACAAAATCATTATCACTGCCCCCGTTGGCACTTCCAGAGCTGAAGTACCCCATTGCAGATTTGAACACACTCATTTTTGCTTATTACTTCGAAACATTAACACAACATAAAAAAAACAATAAACAATAATGTTAATACTTGTACATGGCCTTATCCATTTTATATTTTATAAGCGAAAAGATAGTGATTGAAAAGAAAATTTAATAGAATGGCAGATTGGCAGACAGATACGAGTTACGACAAACGACATACGTCATTCCACTGAATGCCGATTGCTGACACTATAGTGATGTCTGGAGACGTAGAGTATGTTTTTTATTCCATCAGTCTATCGAATTTTAAAAATTAACGAAAATTATAATTAATTAGCACTATAGTTAATTTAATAACCATGTCATTATTCTAAAATATGTATAACAAAAGAATTAGATACATAGATTTGGATTTTGTAGACCGTACGTATTTTTGTGAATATATTGTATTCCGATTATGACTTTTGCTTACCGGTTAAGCCTAAAAGTTGCCAGTTGCTATCACAATGGAAAAAATATGCAACTCTCGATTTCACATCACTATCAGTTGCAAGTGTGAAGTGCATTTTGTGTGCTATTTGTATTATTTTTTGTTGATGAATGATGTTCACTTGGATTTAGCGGAAACAAATCCATAGATAGAGTCTGAATTATTTGGTGTTTGTTGGTGAATATTTTAAAACAGTCAAGAAAATTATAGCGTGGATGATTCATGACATCCATTGGATACAAGGATGGGCTTTGAAATCAAAAGATTTCAAGGTGACGTTGACGAAGAACTTATTTGTCCCATTTGTTCAGGGGTTCTAGAAGATCCATTACAGGTATTTCTTGAACTAAATAAACTGTCAAGTTAGTGTTGATTAACTTTAAAAAAGTTCCGATAAATAGTTTTATACAACTGTTTAAGGCACCTGCTTGTGAACATGCGTTCTGTCGTGCCTGCATAACTGAGTGGATAAGTCTCCAGCCAACCTGCCCAGTAGACCGGCAGGCAGTCACAGCAAGTCAACTAAGACCAGTTCCAAGAATCCTACGTAACCTACTTTCAAGGTATTGCAGTTACGAAATTATATTCGAATCTAGGGCAGTGAGTTTAATGTTTTTGTAAACAAGAAATGCAGGATTTCCTTAGAGGTTTTCATTATGAATGGATGTATATATAATTAAAAATGCATGTCCCCTAATATGATATTAAGAAATCTAATTAGATCATTTGGTTTTCCTATTTTAATAAATTTATAGAACAGTAAGTACATTAAGTTACTATATTTTACATATTAAAACTTTTAGGGCTCATGAATTATTTACTAAAAACTATAATTAATGTAATAAATAATAAACAACTTATATTTGATTACAGATTATGTACAAGCTGTGATAATGCACCACATGGTTGCAATGCTGTTTTAAAACTGGATTCTCTTGTTTCTCACTTAGTGGAATGTAAGTGTTGCTGTATGAACTACTTTGATAAAATAATATAAAGATGATGATTTCAGTTTTTGATTGGGATACAAAAATATCTTATTTTCATTCCCATAAGAATAGTTATGAATATTTCATTTAGTTGGTTAATCAACCAAACTGTATATGATTTTTGATAACAATGCAACAAGAAAAAAATACTATTATTCAAGCTTTAGGTCTTACATACCATTTTCAATAAATATTTATAATTCTGAATCATTTGTAAATATTAAAAAATGTTATGACAATTCAAAAGTGCTTTTATAAGAAATCTAATTGAATAAATAAATGAGTTTGAATTATTATTAATGACAAATTTTAAATATATTTATTGCACCCACATACCATAAAATTAAGCTTAATGAAAAATTCTTTGCCTAGGTGAATTCAATCCAAAGCGGCCAATGCCTTGTGAAGCTGGCTGTGGTCTCGTTATACCCAAAGATGAGTTAGCAGACCACAATTGTGTGCGTGAGCTGCGAGCTCTTATAACCACTCAACAAGGAAAATTGACAGAGTACCAACAGGAGTTAGCTGAACAGAGACTTATTATCAATGAACATAAGCGAGAATTAGCATTGCTAAAGGTATATCTTTAATAAATAATATAGTTTCATAGTAAGGATAATAAAATAGAACTTTACTTTATATTTAGTCACTTACAGTACAGGCTGACCTCAACTATTATACCAAAACTTTATTAGAATAAACTGATCTTCTTATTATAATTCGAAATGACTGATTTCACACATGATAATTATTCATTCCATACTGATTTAATTTCTTAATTTTATTTAACTTTGTCTAGACTGAAGCTATCATTATTATTTAAGGATGTCTCAAAATGTCTATAATATTATTCAACCGTAAATAAACAGGAGTTCATGCGGGCGATGCGCGTCTCCAACCCAACGATGCGAGCGCTAGCCGATCAGATGGAGCGAGAAGAAGTGATACGCTGGGCGAACTCGTTGTCCCGCGCGAGAGTCACACGCTGGGGCGGTATGATCTCCACACCTGATGACGTCCTGCAGGTGGTAATAGTCTGAGATATGTGTAGCTACTGTGTTGAACTGGGCTGTGGTGTGGGATTTTCTTTACTTGTGTCTGCTGTGGGCGGATTTTTCAATTGTTGATCAAAACTTATCTGAAAATCATTTTTTTTTATATTATGGTATTGCATATAAAAAAATTTAAAACACATTTCAAAGTGTTTGTTTCATAAAATATACAGTGAATAAGTTTTAACCGAAGGTTGAATATCTGCCCTTACAAACCTTTATGTTTTGGTCGTTTTACGTAACTTTTTAGGTGTAGTATGAATTCATTTTTATGACAAATAAAAGGGTCCTAAAACAATAATTTCTTTTACAGATGATGATCAAGAGAAGTTTATCTGAGTCAGGATGTCCCCCTCACATTATAGATGATCTGATGGAAAACTGCCATGAAAGAAGATGGCCACCAGGCCTCTCCTCACTAGAGACTAGACAAAATAATAGAAGGTACAATGCTTATTTTAATTTTTTTTAACTTATATCTTTGGTATAGTCTCTAAGGTATTTCTTTATCAAACTTGATATTGCTGAAGCAATAATAATCAACACATATTTTATTCACAGATTGTATGAAAAATATGTATGTAAGCGAGTGCCTGGAAAGCAGGCAGTATTGGTGCTCCACTGTGATAATACACATGTCGACGAACACATGATGGTTGAGCCCGGGCTTGTCATGATATTCGCTCATGGCATAGAATAGTCATAGATATTAAGTTGGTCAGCGTTCATCAAACTACTGCATTTTTCAAAATTATGCTATTTAGAAGGCTGATACTGGGAATATTTGGATAATGAAGTATGGACTAGAGAATTGAGGCGATAAAATTTGGACCGTTAATTAACGCAAAGCAAATAACCATGACTGTTGAATACACTCTTTGGAGTTGTGTTGGTTTATTGTTTATGAATAAACAAAAATCATGTTAAGATTTTGGATATGGATGGCACGTTATAAAGCATATTGAAAGCTGAATAATACAAAAGTTGTACATTTGAAGGAGATTAAATGAGGCACTGAAAAACGAACATTCCGTTATGATATCACGGCGTTTGACCTTAGTATATAACATCATAACATTTGTATAATAAAGAGTGCTGTGTTGTTAGTTTTTAAAAACTAGTAATAGATTCTTTAATATAGTACGCAATCATATTGCTATTGAAAAAAAAAACAAATTATTATGTAATTATTTTAAAAACTGATTTCTCATAATACCAACGAAATAACTTTTGTGATACATACTCATACATGTTTATTTTATCCACAGATATTTGTTTCAATAAATTTTTATTTTTAGCTCAATTGAGGTAAATAATTATCATTAAAATTGTTTTTTCCAAAAGCATTTGTTTTATTATTCAACATTATAATATCATACTCCTAATTGCTCCTAGTAGATTATTTGCAAAATGTTTGCAAGGTTTGCACAATGCACATTCATTGCTGGATATTTGGGAGATAACTCCCTTACTGATTTTCTACGAGTTTTGATACAATTAAGAAATCGCCTCACTAAGCCCATTGTCAGAAAAAATATGATATTCCATAAATTTCTGAATACTTCGGTAAAATTTGGTCAAAATTTGTGTGTATGATATAGGTAGTGACGTATTAAAAGGATAGTCGGGCTATCTATTTCGCTCCTCAACTGATTTTCGTATATTTGGAGCGTGCATTAGATCGATACTTTTAAAAACCTTCATAAAATGGCTATCATATAAAAAATATCTATTCAAATGCCTTGTTGAATGATACTATAATTTTCCTCAAGAGTCATTCAACTAGAATTTTGAGATTCACTATTTATAATGAGCTGTAAACGGGTAGCAGTGGCTTGTATAAGTAAAAAAATCTTATGTTAATGAGAATATGTTTTGCCATGGTAAAAGTGCCCTATCTAGTCCATTGAATGAGTCCCTCCAAGGGGGGTCTAGAGTGCGTGAGTTAGTAACGTAAGATGTTTCTTCGGAAACATGTCAAGAGTCCCTAGTTAATAAACATACTAAAACCCCGGGACACTAGGAGGAGCCCCGGAGTG
>CAJQZM010038757.1:15184-31922 GCA_907164665.1 Colias nastes
CACTCCGGGGCTCCTCCTAGTGTCCCGGGGTTTTAGTATGTTTATTACCTAGGGACCACAGAGTACTTTTATATATATAGGCTAGGGACTCTTGATCTTACGTTACTAACTCACGCACTCTAGAACTTTTTATTCAATGGACTATATCAATCTTTAAGATCTATATGATTCTAAATACCTCCAGACCTTAAAATCATACGTAATATCGCTCGCTCCGTTGCGAGTTCCTACAGCGAATAAAAATATACCTCTGTATTATCAAAGTGGTCAGATAATTAATTACCCGGCTATACACCAAAAATGAAGTTGACACTGTCAAATAAAAAATAAAAAAAATTAAATTGTCAAATTTACTAATGTCAAAATATGCATTTTTGTATGTCATTGTGTCTTTCCGAGTAAACACAATCGAATGTATTTACTGTTTGGAAAGATCTTCAAAAATACTCTAAGCAATGTCTGAGATGGAAGTTACAGAGAGCAGCAATGATTGCTCTAATGATTTATGTAAGTTGTATGGTTAAGTAACGTATACTACAATTTACAAAGACATGTATACGTTTGTAACCTAGCTATTTTTTAACCGACTGTTTAATAAAACATAATCTCCACTCTTTTAGTGCTTCTTGATCGTGTGTTTCTCCGCCTCGGAAATGCCGATACTGATGAACAGTTGGAGAGTTGTCTTAACCGATTCCTACCACCTGTAATGTTGAAGTTATCATCACCTTTTGAACAGGTATGTTAGGAATTCTACTTACTTGTTGTTACTTTACAACCATATGGGGTTACATAGTATTAAAGACGACAGAGTTTAATATTTAACATGTTCCAGGTTCGCACAAAAGTGATGGAATTGTTAGTTCATGTAAATAAAAGAGTGAAGTGTAGATCCGATGTCAAGTTACCTGTAGAAACTTTATTGCAATTGTATCGAGACCCAACTGCCAACAGCTTTATTATTGTAAGTACTTTTACTTTTTTTATTCTGTTATCCTCAGGTTTAATTTTTTTCAAACTAACTTCAAAACTAGTTAGCCTGAAAAATAATCTATGATTCAAGGAAACAGTAAGAGAGTCTATATTTTATAGTTATTGCCTTTAATTGATATATAATAGTAATCATTCTCTGGATAAATGAGTACTTATGTATAATAATTTTTAATATACTCATCTTGGTCATTGATTAATAAATAATTATTTTATTGTAGAATTTCTCTATCATTTATATAACAATGGGATTTCCGAGATTGCCTCGAGAGCTGCAACTGAAGTTAGCTCCTTCGCTACTGGAATCTATTGAGAACAGACCTCAAGGACATCAAGATCAGTAAGTTTATAAAGATAGGTTAATAATAGTTAAATGATATAAAAATACCTATAATGTGCATTGTTTTATTATTAGTTTTTCTGCAATCAATTATCAACTATGAACTGAATCTGTTATATTTGAAGGAAAGCAATTTATACACTAATTTTCTAGTAAATAATTCAGTGAAAAAATCTTGAAACAATGCTGCAATGATAGTAGTTCCTACTTTAAACTATTTTTTTAACTTTACTAACATTTTTGAGTATTTTTAATAGTTCAATATTTTCAGATTATTGATGTTGGTCATTCCTCTGCTTGCTGATATAAAAGAATCAGACCTTAATCTGAAAGCAAAACCAAAGGTCGCTACTTTAATTCTTAAATTTGCAACAGATGTCCTTTTGTTACCATACAGGTAAGTTCTAACATACATAATATATCTTCATCCATCTATGTAGTGTTACTATTTTTTATAATTAGCATATTTTAAAATTTTCATAAGTATTTGAAAAATTTACAGAATCCATACTTAATTTAAATTGAAATTTGTATATGTTATAATTTTGTTTGTAGTAGCAAATTATCGTAATTTTAATATTAATAAAGCTATTAAAAAATAAGTGGGATATATACAAATCTAATTTGGGTAAAACTGTACATTATAGGGCGTGGAGTTGAGAGTCGTAAATTTTTTTGTGGTTAGCTATTGTCCTATGGAACCTAAATCTGAAATTTCACAAAATTACTATAGAAAGTTACTCCATCTTGTTTTTGTTACACATATTTATTGTTTTGACAATTTTTTTTCTAAAGGGCTCTGCCCAACGCAGGAGAGAGTGATTTCCAAGTGCCACCAGGTATGAGCGTCAAATCTTATAAAAGGATTGTTGAGAAGAATCAGTTGAACCCAAACCAGCTGGAGGAAGTAAGTTAAGGTTTGATTTACTAAGTTTTGATGTTAAATATTTAAAAAAAGTTTACTTATGCAAGCTTAAGTACTTGAAAATGTGAAGGCTACAATAAAAAAAATGTTTAATATTAGATTTATATTATATACCTAGTTACAAAACAATTTAAATGAGAACTTAATGTTGTTTGAGATTTTTTTTAAAGAATAGACTTTCGCCTTGCTGGAGCGACGATAACTCAATATCTAATTCATAGTGCTTGTTTTAATCTACAATCAATTTGAAGAAAAGATCAGCTAAATGTAATATTACGTTTTTTTTTGCTTTGCAGATGAAATTGTCTATAGTGAATTTTATTAGCAAGGATATATTTAACATGAATGACATTCTGTTAACACTGATTGTTGCTGCAGCTGATTCTCGGTTCAGTGTTGCCAACCACGCAAATAGCCCCTTGATAAGAGTTAATAGGTGAGACATTTTTGTTGACTACTATTATTTTTGCATTTTCGTTTGTCTATACAATAATAATTAAAAACAACTCTCATTCATAGATAAACAATTTTTTACTTTCTTATTATGCTTCGATTTGTTTTAGTAATGTGTTTTTTGGGACTTATCAATGATGATACACAATATAATTTAGTTGCTATGATATTAAAATCCAGATTTTAATGACGTAATTTTCATCGTGATGCATCCAGTGAAACGCAGATAAAAATATTACAGTGATGAATTTTAGTTGCCTTCAGTATAAAAATTTAAATTTATTGTATTTTTATTTCAGTTCTGTAGATTGGTCGCAGCCATCAATAGTGGCACCTTTATACTCTTTATATTTGGGTACATGGGGTGGATTAAAAGTACCTCCAGATGATCGCAAGGTAATTATTTGAGCATTTTTTTAATTTTAGACAGTTACTGTACGGTGTTACTAGTAACAAAAAAATACCATAAATTTTAATGTTTATTTTATAGGTACCCGCATGTACGAGACTTCGTCTAAAACTTATCCAGTATTTGAATAAAGCAACTGGGCCTGCTATAATGTTCCCACATTGCGTTCAAGTGAGTTTTTTTTTATGCTGCAACTTTTTTTTCTCAATTGCCACAGAAATTTATTAAAGGTTTTTAAATATAAAATGGTATATTATGATTTAACGATTTGATATTGTTTTTTCAGGTTGTATTTTCTTCTTTATTTGATCCAAATACTAATTCAAGATTGAGAAATATGGCTCTCATGTTTCTGTTAAATGTAATCAATAAGTGAGTATATTTTCATATTTTTCCTATTTATAGCTTAATTCTGTAGCTAATTCCTTTCTCTATGCCATTTTTGCCATTCTCTACATTTTTAAAACAAAAATTCTAATATTATTGATTGATTTTTAGTGGTGATCAAGTACAACTTAAAAAGGTGGCCACCGTATTTCTGCAAGGTCTTCTAAAGTTGGTACGAGCTGAAGAACACGCGGAGCATCATCAGAAAGCTTACATGTGTTTGGGTAAATATAAAATCAATTAATACTGTTTGATTCGTTTTTGCGTCTAATCATAACAAACTAAAGTTTAACGTCACTTTTAGTATACATATATGTTTTTCAACTATGCATTGTGTGTTATGATATCTGTAGTGTAAGACCTAATAATTATTTGCTATATTAGTAATAATTAATCTATATTTTTCAAAAATAAAAAAAAATTTATTCAGCCAAATTGGCTATTATTAAATCGAAACTATTGTTTTGTATTTTTTTTGTCATTTGCAATGCGATTATTCGCATAAAAACTTGGTGAATTTTAAAATTGTTTTCATATTTGTGTGTTTAGGCAGACTAGCAATGAAGTCTCCAGAGTGCTTTAGCAATCAGTTTGCGCTACTGGAAGAATTAGTAAAGAAGATTCCAGAAGCTGTTCCCGAAATCAAGACAGCGCTTAGAGATGCGTTGTTGGAGATGGCTGTGGCTTTTAAAATTAATAGTGAAGGTAGGTACAATTATGTGTAAGAATAAATAGGAATTAAGAAAATTATTATTTATTTAGCTGTTGTTTAGTGGTGTAAAAATAATGCTGAATGCTGTGAAAATGCTTAGTATTACTATTTATTTTGTTATACAATATATACATTTTAAATTTCACTGAGCCATGCAATTCAAAATGATTATATCAACCCTTATCAATAAAAAAATAGTTGTGTATCTGTGTCAATCTATAAATATATATTTTAGAGAAAACAGAAGATAAAGAACAATCGTCATCTGGGGCAGGAACATCGCGAGATGAAAAGATGGATACAGATGAAGTAACCGAGAAGAACACTAGTCCGTTCAACCAGCCGCAAGCATTAGCTCTGTTTGCGCTTTTGGATCAGTAAGTAACTATTCGATTATCTTTGTAATTTTTTTATCTTTGTAATGTTTCTAACATTGAAAAAGTTATTTTTTGCTTATAATAATAATAGAGTATAAAATAATCTAGGAATATTTTTTAAGAAATGTAAGGAGACTTTTCGTCACGTGATTGTAAACGTTGTTGTAACAAATGTTGATATAATCATATAATATGAGGGTTACAATCATGTTCAAAATTATTTCATAGTAATAATAATACATTTTGGTTCTCATGTAACCACAAGACGTAATGTTACTGATTATTATTCATTATTTGTCCACAGTTACATGCACAGCGAAGAGCCAATGATACGCTACGTCGCGATGAGATATTCCGCTGCTGTGTTCCCTCAGGATTATATTCCTTCTAGATATCTGCTATTGCTGGCCAGTGGAGATAGGTATGATTATAATTTGATTGATTTTTGATTTGAACATTCTTCCGTCCAAAAAAAGAGGCTAAATTTTCCCCAGTTATACTGTATGTGAATTAGCTTGTAACAATAAAATGGTAAACGGTAAAAGCCACAAAAAGTTGAAACGAAAAAAGTTTTCCAAAAAACCATTTAAAAAACCTAATTTTGTGTATAATATTTGATACTGTTTCCGGCTGGTTCCTTCTATAACTTATTATAACATATTTTATAATTTACTTTATCTAGCCAAGACGATATATCAAACGAAGCTCTAAAATGTTTATATGGAACGTCACGGCCGAATGAAATAGATGACGTCGTTAACAACGTGTCGAAGAAAGAGACAACAACAGTCAATCTAGATGAAGATTCCTCCAAGCGAGACAAGGACAAAGTACAGGAAGATGTGTTCAAAGCGCCCAAGTTTAATGAAATGTTGAATTATATTTGGGAACAAATGCAGAAACGAAAGAAAGGCTCGAACTCTAAGCATAGGTTTGTTATTGGAAATCAGGTTTTGCAGTTTCATCCTCAGACATATCAAGAGGTAAGAAATCTAATTTATACTTAAATAAAACACATTTAAGTTAATAATGCATGTGATTATAATTAGAACGAAGTTCTTTATCGCGCGTTGCAAACGGGGATAGTCGGAATTAAGACTCAAAGTTATAACGACACTTTTTGCTATAGTTGTAAGCCGTGCGTCGTGCGCGTGTTTCTCTGTCTGTCTCTCTCTCATAGAAAGCAAGCCAGTTATTTAAGTATCTTCGTTCCATCTGGGTGTCCCTTGACACCTAAATTTTGTTTCTAGGTCGATTTTTGTGTGAATTTTATTTTAAATATCTGACTGTTATAAATATTGTTGTAGATATTACGCTACTTCAGGATGTGTCTCAACCATGACGCGAATCTCAAGGACTGTTCTAACCATCCTAATGCGACTTCACCTTTATTGACCAAATACCTGTATAGTAATTTACTTGAATCTGAAGTTTTGGAGAGATATCTGGCAATGATCACGTCTTTGCTTAATGCTAGCCCAGGTAATAAATAATATATTTAATTTAACTGTATAAGTACATAAAAGTTGAATAAATAAAATTAGTCATACAATTAACAAATTAACATTAGATTAAATAAAAAAATGAAGTACAAATCAAAAATTTGTATAAAAAAAGACCTAAAATTGTTTTCTAAACTATTTTATGTAGTTCTTTAATAATATACTCCTGAAAATTTTCCAGGTGTGATGCCGTTAACATGTTTCCTAGACATAGTGGGATGTGTGCCCGACGAAATGGCGCCAAAATACACGTCGCTTCTACCATTCTTACTGAATCTTTTCACGACCAGTACCAAGGAGGAGATTCGTGAAACGGCAGCGACAATTTTCGCGATAATTACAGTACATACAAGCGAGAAGTCCGCGATAGATAAACAGATAAAGGAGTTCGTGGTACAGGGTGTGAATAATAAGAGTTTGGAAGCGCAGTGTGGGTATATAGCAGCGTTCACTAATATGTGTGAGCGATGTATAGTGCAGTCTCGGAAGGGAAAGTTTGGTGGTAAAGGCTTCAATCCAGTTAATTGGGAGCCGTATCAAGAAGCTGCTTTGTGTTTAGGTAAGATTATTTTTAAGTGCCTTTTTTGTTATCAATTCTTTTATCCCCAGATTTTGTTAATCTTCTTAAATCTTTCAATGCAAATTAATAAAATCGCAATACATTTTGAAAGGTTTTCTTTATTTATTGTGTGCCTGTAATTTGTAATCCAGTTAAACTAACCTGATTATTATCAAAGAACAATGTAAAGGTTCAAATAGTTCAATCAGTACCTTTTTATAAGGATATTACCCAAATTTATTATACTTATTTAATTAATTTTCAGCAAACTTCCTCTCCAACTCGCAATCATTGCTAGTCGCGACATCTGTAACGGCTGTATCCCTACTAGTGCGATGTTCCGCTTTGCCTCTACCAAACAGTTCTTCAAAACAAGACGCGCTCATACAAAGCGACAATCCCTTTAACATAAAAGCAGAAGCGAATGATAGTGATGACGTCACAAAGTTCCTCGTCGCTGATAGGCTGTTCAGGATTGTAGGGAATGCTAAATTGCCGACGAAAGTTAAAGAAAGGTCGTTGTATACGCTAGGCCTTATGTGCTGTGGGGAAAGGTTGGTTTTCGCGAAGCAGATTGTTAAAGGCTTCCTGCAAATGGCTAAAGATGTGAGTTTGTGATTTTTTTTAACATTAAATTTCGAAATCAATGAAACAAATATTAGAAAGGTTCAAAATATTGTAATCTAACATGATTATAACGTTTTTATATACTGATTTTACCTATAAACTTGTAATTTGGGTTATAAAATAATACTGCAAATTTTAGATTTTAAATATTGAAGCTAGCTTTTTTATTATCTAGAGCAAAGAATTCGAGATCCATCTACAAATCGGTGAATCATTAGTTCTGTGCGTGGAAGGCGTAAACTCAAATGAAAAACGAGACTTGTGGACAGAATTGCCAAAGGAGGTAAAGTTTGTTTCATAATAATCATCAATAAAATTTAAGTTTGTAAATATATGTATTTATATATTTTTATTTGTGTAGGGAGACGCGAAAATAAGAGACGCGGAGGCTTTGAAAGAAAACGATGAACTTTTAAGCTGGCTGTTACAAGAATTGTTTAAGATTGGCAGACACCCACATCCACATTCTAGACAGGTAAGGCAATTTTTTTTAAGATATGATAATTATTTTATTTTGAGTGTCACAACAAAAGTTATAATAATAAGAAATATTTTTCCGACATACTTCTTCAATTTTTTTATAGATCTATGTTCCATATTTTAGAAGTAAAGGTAATAAATGTAGTTTCGAATGTTTTAGGCAACAAGCATCTGGTTATTGGCTCTTCTAAAGAATTGTCCAGAAAGGTTACCAATAAAGAGTTCACTGCCGAAACTACAAGAAGTATTTATGGACTACTTGTCAGAGAATAGTGGTATGTATTTTATAAATAAGCAAAAAATAATCGTTAATTTTCCTCCTTTTATGAGTACTATTTCAGTGTAAACATGGTCCTTAAACGAATCATCCTCATAAATTTTGTTTCAACGAATTAATTTTCAAGTCTGCAAGTAGAGAGCAAAATTTCATTGGTGGTATAAGTAAGATTGGAAATAAAGATGGACGGAACAGTTACTATTCTTATTTGTCAAAATTTTTAGATATCGTTCAAGACGTAGCCAGCAAAGGCCTCAGTCTTGTGTATCAGAATTCCGATGAAAGCCAGAAACAAGCGCTAGTCGCTCAAATCATCGACCAATTGACGATGGGCAAGCGATCCGTGGCACAAGTCACTGAAGATACCAAGATATTTGAGGAAGGACAGTTAGGAGCAGCGCCTACTGGGTAATGTTATTATTATTAATAGTGATAATTCGTTTTGGTTTCAGATATATTATAGACTTAAAACTGCATTGTCTTTTTAATTGATTCTTATAAATTTGTGCTTTTACACAAAAAGTAAGTTAGTTGTAAGTATCAAAGGTGGAGAAGAGAGACTAGTACCAGTAGATAGTTAAGACGAAGAAGTAAAAAGATAATAAAAGTATGTTTTGTGACAATTGTTTTTAAGGTTATAAATGAAAATAATATAAATTATATTCGCAGTGGAAATTTGTCAACTTACAAAGAGTTGTGTTCGCTGGCATCAGATCTGAATCAACCGGATTTATTGTACAAGTTTATGCACTTGGCTCATCATAATTCTGTGTGGAATTCTAAGAGAGGTATGTAGATTAAAACATTGATTTCATACAATTTCATAATAATGTATTTTTATTTATTAAGTATTCAAAATAATCTTAACATAACAAAGTTCTCCCTTTCCTTATGTTTTTAATATTGGCACCATAAAACTATTAAATATAATAAATAATAAATTTGAGCATTCCTGTACTCCAAACGCGTGGTAGAATACTTGAGCTAAGATCTCAAAAGTTATTAAGCCTTATTCAAATCCTTCAAATATTCATAGTCACTTGTCTATCTTAGTTAATAATAATCGTTAAATTGTATATTAAAATATACTATTCCTCCCAGGTGCGGCCTTCGGTTTCCACTCCATAGCACTGCAAGCTGGTGCACAACTATCAGAACACTTGCCCAAAATAGTCCCACGACTTTACCGCTACCGATTCGATCCGACACCGCGTATACAAAACTCGATGGCGAGCATTTGGCATGCTATTGTGCCGAATACGCAGGCTACGGTGAGATATTTAGATATAGTGGGCTTTTTGTCTCGTTTTTTAGGGTCCATTGAGGTATTTGTAAGTAACGTACAATATACAGTTAGGCTCATAATTACGCTTTAAAATTGTACGAAAAGTAACTCTGCCTCATCCTGTATAAGGCAGAGTTTTCTAATGAGCGATAAAAGTACTTTGAACGTGTTTGTGAACGCGAAATTCGTTACCTTCAGTTATACCTTGACGAGGTGAAGGTTTCTAACTGTTTCACATAAAAAAGATAGATGCCGGATGAAATGTGGGCTTAAAAAAATGTAACTTTATTATAGCGTATTTTTATCATTTACCAAACGAATGTATTAGCAGGGTAAAGTTGGTATTTGTTTTTGTATAAATTGTAATATTCGTTCATAGAATTCGTTTCCAAAAATCTTATACGTAAAATATTTATTATAGGTACAAAAATATCACAAAGAAATATTGGCGGATCTTGCAGCCAACCTTACTTCTAACCAATGGCGTGTCAGAATGTCCTGTTGCAACGCTCTGTCCGATTTACTAAGGTAAGCCTTTCCGTTTGAAAATAACTGGATTTTATAAAAACAAAATACCTTCAACAGAGGGCGTTGCTTTTTAAGATCATTCTCATAAATTTTAACTAACTAAAGACTGCTAACTTTTCTCTAGTAAATTCAATAAAATTTCGGGTTGTTTTGATATCAATGCTAATTGTAATATTACATTTAGTTATTTGCTACAATCTTTGATAATTAAAATAAATGAATTCATAGAGTTCCCCGATTTCTGTTTTCAATACAGATTTTAACAATAACTGAAAGTTGATTTTCGGAGATGTTCTTTTTGATTAGACAAAAAATATTAGAGTAAAATGTATGTAATTTTTTCTCCTAAATGAATATAGGGGTGCAAAAAGCCTCCATGAGTCACTAGAACAGTTGCCATCTATCTGGTGTCAACTTTTCCGCGTGATGGACGACGTGCACGAGGGCACTCGGCAAGCAGCCACCTCTACTGCTAATGTGCTGTCTAAAGTTAGTATAATCTGTATATGAACTTTAAACCCTTATTGTGTATGTATTAAGGAACTCGGTTTGGGATGAATTCGACACTATACGCGGCAAGCGGCCACGGCTATTGTGCTATCTAAAGTTTTGTATATTGTGAAATTAGGTAATTTCGAACCTTATTGTGTATGTAGCAAGAAACACACAGTTTGTGGAAAAAATCTAGTCGACGAAACCTTAAAGCTATACAATAATTTAAAATCTAGTCATAATGTGAGAGTATGGTCTTCTGAAAATATAATAATCCTACATATTATTTAGGAATGTTTCACTTGTATGCGTGTAGACTGTTTTCTATTTGACTTATCGTTTTCATTATTCGGCATTATATTTTTTAGCTATGCATCCAAGCGTCTGATGTGAGTCAGGGCAAAGATGGCAAGGAGATAGTGTCGGCCATTCTGCCGGTACTATTGGATACAGGGATCACTAATCTAGTCAAAGAAGTGCGGAGTGTGAGGTGAGCAACATTTAATACTGTCAAATTAACTATCGACTGTCAATATTTTTGATACTACTATTTTCGTTGTCCTATTCGTATAGGAGCTACCAACGTTGACAAGAGAGAATTTTAGTATTGTTGGTTCTTTGATATACTGTTTCTCTTCCTCTTTCGGTTAGAGTCCGGGCTGTCTGGCTGGCCGCAGTGGTTGCGTTTATTAGTGCGCATCTTATCTGCACAGGAAAATATCCGTAATTTAAAGTCATTTATTAACGCGTAATTTTTAATCTTTTGCCTTTAGATAGATCCATCAGACATAAATTTTTTATTGCAAGACGTTTTATTCGTTGTTAAATAGGTGCCAGACGCAATTTTTTATTTCAAAATCATTAAAATGTCATCGAAATAAGTGAAATTCCATCAACATGAGTCCCCGTGAAGGATATACTATGTATAATATTCATTTTACTATTTACAATTTTTTAGCAACAATCTACCATGGTGCCTCCTTTTCCCAACGAACCTCAAATAGGACGTTAATGTAAACTTGATAAAAACCAAATATCATCAAATTCATATTAATACCCAAAAGTGTAATAAATATGAAACCATCTATTAAAAATATTAGTTTACTAATTATTCAATATAAGTATTAAAAAAGGATAATATAATATAAGTAATAAAGTTATTACTTACCTTTTAAGCGGACTCATGTTGATGTAATTTCACTTATTTCGATGACATTTTAATTATTTTGAAATATAAAATTGCGTATGGCACCTATTTTTCAACGAAATAAACGTCTTGTAATAAAAAATTTATGTCTGATGGATCTATCTTAAGGCAAAAGATTAAAAATTACGCGTTAATAAATGACTTTAAATTACGGATATTTTCCTGTGCGCACTAATAAACGCAACCACTACCGCCAGCCAGACAGCCCAGACTCTAACCGAAATAATAAGAGAAACAGTATATCAAAAACCCAACTATACTAAAATGACTTTTTTTAAAACGTTAATAGCTCCCGTACCATATGTTAATTCGCAACGAAGGAGCTTGAGAACGCTACAATGCTTTATTTTCCAAGATTTAAACTATGATATAACCGTCTTTCTGCACCCATTTGCACTGTTATTTTTACAAAATTAATAAAAAAAAAAATATTTATTACAAAAAAATCCGTATATTCGCCCCCACAAAATGTATTTATTTTAAACATTACAAAATATGTTCCGCAGTCTCCAAACAGTCTCCAAGCTGGTAACAGCAGCGGGCAGCAGCCTCACACCATTCCTCAGCAAGCTAGTGCCCGCGCTAGTAGCGGCGGCGGGCGAGCTCGAGTCCGCTAAACTGTCCTATCTTAGTACCGCACTAACGGATAGTGGTTCAAGGGAAATGTTGGACGATTTGCGCGCTAGTGCTACGAGACAGCATTACACTACGGACACTGTTGTTAAGGTGGGTGATGGAAAAAAGAAAAAAAAAATGTAGATATATACCAGTAAAGAAGCGTAAAAAAGAAAATGTATAAATATTGCAATGGGTATATAAGCAAAGTAATACTTATTTTCTGTTCAAATTTCAAATAGTCGCTGTAGTGGTGGTTTTACTATGTTATAAGAAATTAATTTTTGCTTCATAAATAAATAACAAAATTGTATAGGTATGTGAAATATAGTATTCTCTATTTACATTTACTTTCCGCTCGATTCTTATTGAATTTTCTTTGAGTATCTGTAAGTTTATTAAAATTACAATTCGTATTCATATTTTTTGCAGTGTATGCCCTTCATAGACATTGAGGCGATGAAAGAAATGCTACCGAAGATTCTAGAACTTGCCAAGTCACCACAGTTAGGTACAAAGGTGGCCTGCGCACATTTCCTAGTGTTAGCCGCACACTATCTAAGGGCAGAATTGGAGCCTGTAGCTGGGAAGATTATGACCAATTTGTTGAATGGCACCTTTGATAGGAACGCTACTGTTAGGAAGAATTATGCAGAGGCGCTGGGACAAGTGTCGGCGTTTACTAAAGTAAGTGTTTTTATATATATTGCAAAATCTCATGTTTCAAATGTCAATATTTTTTAATAATGACTTCGATGCCGTTGCCGTTTTTTCACTCACAATAATTAAAAGTTAATGATTTATTTACTCTGTTTGTAATAATGTAGGTGATTTAATATACCAATAATTGTTAGCTTGAAATTTAATGATTAGGTTTTATAAATAAAGAATACACACGTAATTTATTGGAGTCACTATGCATTTGCAGAACTATCTTTTAACATTTTGTCCTTTTTAGCCGCAATCTATAGAAAAGTTAATGAAAAAGTTGGTAACCCTCTACGAAACTAAAGAGGATGATTCTGCGAGGTCAGCCATAGCTCTAACATTGAAGTCTATCGCCAAAGCCAAGATAGAACACATCAAAGACAATGAGGCCATACTAGCTCCTATTGTGTTCTTGGCCATGCACGCACCTAAAGATGATGGTAAGATTTAAATTCAAAATTAATTAGTATACCTTAAAATTGTATACGGATAGACTTAATTGTCAGGTCATTTTTTACGTTGATAGTAAATTTAGAGAGTGATATTGTTAAAGTTTCTATGAAATTTTGTTCATACACCTATATAGGCTATCTAATATCAAAATACTTCAAATGCAAAATAATTGATTAGTATGTGTGAGATCTAACGGATTCAAATTATACACCGATTGTGTACCTACTGATTTAAATGTTTACAACCATGTCTTGTTAGCTAAACAAAATTACCTAGTATATTCCTTTGAAAATATTCAATGGAAATGAATTAACGGTATTTTTGGAAATTAAACCTTATTGTACAATGTTATAGATTCGAATACTGTGGAGATGTTCGAAGAGATATGGACGGACATAAGCCCGGGTCGGGAGAGCGGCATCAAACAACACTTGCCCGCGCTACGGGAGGAAATTGAGAAGGCGCTCAATTCTAGCAGTTGGACTAAGAAAGTTCAGGTAAGGAAAAAAACGGGAAAGTTGGTAAAAAAATATATGTGGGGTTCGAATATTAGACTTGATAAGGATTATTTATTAAGAGAATGGCCACCTAAAATTCTGAAAACTATTTAAACGACTGGTCTGTATCGTCATTTTTTATTTAATTTAAGTATAAGTACATATTACCATAAAGTCACGCCAAAATTTTGATAAATACAGCAGTTTCAATTTTCTGATGATTTACTTATTCCTTTCAGGAATATTCTTAACTAGGTTTCCGCCCGCGGCTTTGCCCGCGCAGTCAAAGAAAAACCCGCATAGTTCCCGTTCCCGTGGGATTTCCGGGATTGCGTCATTTTCCCGGGATAAAAAGTAGCCTATGTCCTTTCTCGGGTATCAAAATATCTCCATACCAAATTTCATGAAAATTGGTTCAGTAGTTTAGGCGTGATTGATTAACAGACAGTTACTTTCGCATTTATAATATTAGTATGGATTGTAAAATCCAATTTCAAGGACAGAAATTAATTGACCATTTTCATATAATCTGTGATCAAATGGCATCAAAATAGAACTCTTTATATAAACAATTATTTCCCAGGCGGCAAACGCAATTAAAACAATAAGCAAGGAGCTATCGAGTGGTCTGGGCGATCAACGGGAGGCGTTTATTCGCTCGCTCCTCGCCGCCGTTCACGGGAAGACGTTTGATGGGAAACAACATGTTGTAGACGCGCTTGCTGAGCTTTGCAGGTATTTTACTTTTTGAAGTGATATTCTTTAGCCGAGTTGAAAGTAAAATTTTAAGGTCGCGGCAGTCACACCATGTAGTAAGGCGACGATTTTGATGTCTTTGAATCTTGCCAAAGAAGTTTCATTTCTGATATGTGTGCTCTTTCTCTCTCTCTTTTTTGAAATGATAAATGTATGTAAATAATATTTTTCTGTTGTTTGAGATCTTTTCATGAAAGACCCTTCCGTTCGTTTGGCATTTTGGACATGTAACCCATACTATGACAACCGTTTTGTTTTTCTTATACATAACAGATTGTAATTAATGGAACTTAATTTAAAAACAAATTACGCCTATATTAAACTTCGATATAACTTTTACGTTCATATTATGATAGTGAAGCAGTAAATGCTAAAAAAAAAGATTGTTTAATAAAATTATGGTTTCTAATAATATGACGATCATAGATAGCTAGGTTCAACAAATCTCAAAGTGAATAATTAATCTGCCCTTCACTCAAACTGCATACATATTCTAGTCTTTAAACTAAAAAAAGTGTGAGCCATCTCTTAATAAATACATTTTCAGCGTAAAAGAAGGCGAGTCACCCGTTTCCCAAGCGCTCAGCACAGAGTGTATCAACGCTTTATTAGTTGAAAGCAGAAAACAAGAGATGGTATACAAGAAGCACGCGATCACAGCGCTCGGCACCGCGCTCGCGGCCACCGGCTGCGATGTGTTCCATCAAGTGTATGATATCGTCAAGGTCATACTGTCTAAGGTCAGTTGATATTCAGCTATTTTTGTCATTGAGATATACATATGGAGACGACACCGCCTACATCACTTATGTTCCGCTCACCATAAGCCATATGGCTTAACTGCACGCTCATTTTTTATTTGTTTTAAAGTGAAACGCATCAAATATGCCTTCGTGTGTGTTACGATATTGCACAAATAATACAAATAATACGGAAAAGTGCAAAGGAATAACTTTTCATCGGTAAGTACCTAACTAGATAATAATTTTTAAAACTTAGTTAGAGCAAAAAATGGCGCACAGATTTTGTTCGTGGTGTCTCCTCCATACGTAGTAATATTATCTCAATGATTTTTGTAGCTTTTTTTAATAATGTTAGAAAAAAAATTATTAAAATCCTGCAAGTATCAAACAAGTTACAGAAGTATTGGAAAAATAACTTGTTATGATATTCAATCTTGATTAAATTAAGCTTTATACGGCATTATGCTGAAAATGATTTTCAAAATAATTCAATTATTTCTGTGAACCTTCTAGAATATTAAAGGACTAACAAGACCTTCCCTTTTCTGATATTTTGGTGAACGTAAATATATTGTTGTTCAAAGCGGCTAAATCTATCCTTAAAATATATAAATATACATGTATATTGGTCATAGAACGAACACTCAATGGACAAGGACTCCGACGAAGAAGATAATGAAGGCGCTCGCCAAAGGAGGGAACAGTTAGCGGCGCTTAAAGAAGCCGCTTACGAGCTGCTCGGGAAGGCGTGGCCTAAAAGCGCTGATACACAGAGTAAGTAAATATTTTTACGAACGAATTTTATTAGAAGAAACACATTAAATAACACAGAACAGATAAAAGAGTTTAAGAAGAAGAAGCCAAAGGTTCTTGTACCAATCGAACGAGACCGCATTGTAGTGCGTTCATTGCTAGTCGCTAGTAAATAGTGGGAGAAAAGCAGCGACACGCGCAACTATTTCCTTTATTTTAAAGAGCGTGTGTTCTAAGTAACACGTGTCAGAAATGAAACTTCTTTGGCAACATTCAAAGATACTAAAATCGTCGCCTTACTCCATGACGTGACCCTATCGCCATGACACGATCTTAAAATTTTACTCTCAACGCGCCTGAAGAAGTTTCACTTCAAATCACAAATTCCACGTTAAAATGTACACAATATAACATAAGTTGTAATATTCCGGCGAAATAACTTTCACAGGAAGCTTCTCGTCTAATCGGATAAAAATTTCTATTTACAAGAACTTGTTCGCTAAAACTAAACGCAATAACGCAAAACGCAAATAACGCTAAACTATTATATTCCAGATAAATACCAAGACGTGTTCTTCGGGCACTGCTCCCAGTCGTACCCCACAAGTTCCCGCTCCACGCAACTGGCGATACTGTCGAGTGTGAGCCGCGTGCTCGAGCGGC